>CAIGQV010019270.1:5431544-5450875 GCA_903798115.1 Danio jaintianensis
AATTGGAGTTGTTGATTTATGAATTGTGTTGTGAATTTATGAATTGGAGTTGTGGATTTATGAATTGTGTTGTGAATTTATGAATTGGAGTTGTGGATTTATGAATTGTGTTTTGAATTTACGAATTGTGTTGTGCATTTATGAATTTTATGAATGCAAATGTATTATTATTGAGACTGATCTGGCTCCATATAGGAGTGCGATTTCCCCACCCACCGATTGATTGACAGCTGCGTATTAACAGGTCTCCGTAGTAACGGGTATAATCATATTAACAAGACAGGACATGCGCAAAGCAACTAGGATTAAAAGATCTGTTCAGCTCGCTGTGATCATCAATCATCATCAAATGTGATCAAGAATGAGTTTTACAAGTTTAAAACGTTTTTAAAACAGTGCATGTTTGTAATGAATTACAGCGATTTTACCGTCTTTATCACCACAGCCGCGTGTCAGTACAATTACAAAAGAAGACGCTTCAATCCCGGTTTGTGGGCGTTAAATCTGGTTTATTTTGTACATTAACATAACGGATGTCCATACAGCAGTGGATATTAACGTGTATCCTGTCACATTTGCCGTGCAAAAACAGTGCAAAGTTAAACGCGCGTGCTGTGTGTGTGTGTGCGTGCGTGCGTGCGTGAACTTTGTAACGACATTGTGTGTGACTCATCGCAGAAAGGCTGGAATTAACTCCACAACAAATACATCAAATAATCACTGGGAAAGTTCTTACTGTAGTATTTCTCACAAACTTTACATAAGATCTGCTTCCTTCATGTCTGTCACTGTGCTGTTTATCTGACAGAGACGAAGACACACTGACAGGCATGTGGGTTAGGTGGGCGGGGAGAACTAGCATTAAAGGCACAGGCAACAAAAACAGCTACAATGTGTTCAGAGCAGTAAATTTCAATAGTCTGAAAGGTATAATAAATAATCTGATGGGTGTTTTGAGCTGAAACTTTACATTCTGAAGACACAAAAGACTTATCTTAAATCTTGAAAAAGGGGTGCCCTTTAAGTGACTCCAAGTCAAAAGTTTCAAATGTAATCTATCTTCTTCAAATAATATACAGAAAGCATGAGCAATAATAATTTGATGATTGCCATCGTAAACAGGACTAATTATTGCCAACTCAGCACTGAGTGTCACTGGCATTTTGCGACCATCTGGGAAACCATTAAAGGAGAACATTTGTGCTAAATTATGCTAATTGAGCTAATAAAAAAAAGAGAGAGAGAGAACATTTTTGGTAATTGAGTACAGGTGTTTTCTACAGCTAAATACACTCATTCAAGCATACTCTGGTTTTGTGGGTGCGAGTTTGTAAGAGACAGAGATTACGTAAAGCATACAGAGGTAATCTCTGTGTGGCTCTATAACAGTGTGAGTGTGTGTTTGAAGGAGCTGCACACCTGGTCCTGAATAAAGGACTATGTAAATTGCCTGAGCCAGGCCTTTCATTAGTGTGATCTCACTGTTTGAGCTCTTTCTCTCTCTCTCAGCATCAATCCATTCAGTCCCGGGCATAAACATTCTTTTATTCTGGCTAATGTGGTCTCTCCTAATCAAAAACAAGAGCTGGTCAAGACATAGAAGATAGGAGACATGCAACACACCTGCATTTTGTAATATGATGACACTTAATACTAATTCTAATTTAAAAAAAAAAAAGGTTAATAAATGAGTGAGTGCGACGAACAACCGTATAAGTCAAAAAAAAAAAAAAAGAGATAACCATGTGACACTAATTGTATGTGTGAACTTTGCATACAGAAACAGTTTGGGGATATTTTCGCGTGACCATGAGTCTGCATTTTAAACATTAAAATAGCTTCACACTGAAAAAACGTTTATGTCCACTAAGAAGAATGGAGATGCAAATTGCTGTCATGTCCCCTTCGGACATAAAAGGCAAAACCTTGGCAAAAAAAGGAGAGCCGACATGACAAATGGAAGGACAGAGTAAGGAAGGCTTTGAGGGATGCTGGGAAACCATATTTGAATCAAAGAGGAGAACAAAAACTAGGGAAAAATTCACTGAAAGAGGTGAGTGGAAGAACAGTATATGTGATGTGATCTCTCTCTCTGAACGCGCAGAGGAGTGCTAAACAGCACAAAAACAGTTAACCTATCAAAATAAACCACATACCATAATAAAGCTGTATCAATGCATATTCCCCGCCAGTCCTGTGTAAACTACGGCAAGCAGTTTATTTGTTTATATATTTATTTATATCGTGTGAGAACAGTTTGAAGTACTATATACACAGGTGCGCTGCACCAGCTTTTCTAAATAAACGACAATATTTAGCTATGATGTATGTCTGCATTGTATGTATTTACTGTTGTATTTATTTATTGTTTATTGTTAATAATTGATTGTTATTGCCTGTACTGTAAGAAGGTCTATGTATTGTACATTGTTCATACTGTATTTTTTGTTTTTAAATAATAATAATAATAATAATAATAATAATAATAATAATAATAATAAAAAACTTCTTAAAGAAATAAAGATAAAGATAAAAAATAAAGAAATAAAGAAAGTTCTTTCTGTCATTAATACTAACACTTCTGTCATTCCAACCTTCAGAACACAAATTTAGATATTTTATAATATGAAAAAGCAATTAAATTATGAAAATTGTTAAATTAAAGCAATAGTCCAGAGATCTGGTCCCCGCGTCAGGTCAGGGTGCGCCTGTATATAGCCTTTAAAACGCGCACGCGGCGGCGGAGGCGCACTCTAAACTCACACGGGAGAAAACTGCACTAGGATGACATGAAGGCGAGCAGCCTAATTCATTTCATCTTTTGGTTAACTAATTCTTTAAATACAACTCTTTTGAGCTCTAAAGGGAAAAAAACGCTAAAGAAATTTGCCGTTACATTAATGTTAGCAGAGACGCAACTGCCAGTGATTTTCACATTAGTTTTTTAGTAGGGGATTAATATTAGAGTACCCTACTAAAAATGTTTAGTTGGACACTGCACAGTCCTACAGTAGTCTACAATATAATTAATATTATAATTTATTATTATTAATATTATTAAAACTAAGCTATAAAATTGACAAAACGCAAAACCCTTTTTAATGTTTGCTTTCATTTTGACATGGCTAAAGCGCAGTTTTACAGTTGTGAAAAGAAACATCCCATTATGCAGCAGCATTCTCAAGTTAGGACACTTAATAAATGCCTTTTGAGTTTAAAGATGATCGGCCTGCGAAGTCAAGTTTACAGTGTTATAAATGAAATAGGTAGGCTATATAGTGCATTGAGTGAGTGGATTTGCCGCGGTAGGTAGGCTGAAAGATAATCTAGACAGGCTCTCTGTTTTGCTACACTAATGCCCAAAAATGTAACTAAGTAACACAATTAGCTACTATTTTTTTTTTAAATGACATTAAGTTGTAACATTTAACTTTTTTTCTAACACAGATATTGGTTGGGTAATGAAGCGTGATGACTCGGTTATGATTTATTTACCGGTAGTGGGAAGTGAAAGTGGGTTAGCTTGCATGTGTGGGCATAGTTTGACTTCTTTACATAAAACTTTAAACATTCACGTTGTTTGAAATAAAACGGAAATAAATAAGGAGAATAAAATTTAAACCACTCGTCTGGTGCTGAAGCCATGCTTCGTCTGCGTTAATAAACGGTATCGTTGCATAACCTTCACTGATAAAATCAGTAATAGCGAAACTTCATATTATTATTATTATTATTATTATTATTACTACTATAAAAAGTATATTACTGGACTAAGTCAGTATAACTTAGGCAGTAATGCAAAGTAATAAATAAGTTAATAAATATTCCATTTATCACTTTCCCTTTTTTATCTGGCCATTTTAAACTTGAACTTGCTGAATCGCGCCTAACGTTATATTCTAACAGAAATGCAATACTTGGCAACATAACGGAAATTTCAGTGCGTGACGTCACGTACTACCGCCGGTGGCATGCACAACCGCGGTGGCAAAGGACCACCGCGGTGGCAAAGGACCACCGCGGTGACGCGGTTGTCTCGGTGACCGTCACAGCCCTAGTTATACTGTTATTCCACACTAACTGGACATATACTGTTCTTCCACATTAGAGAAATATAAATCACAATAACTTCAGATTTTTAGTACTGACACTGAAAAATATTATCTCCTTAGAATTGAGAAGCTTTTGTTGTCTTTCTTCAAGTAAAATAAAAATATATAATATAATGTTCATAATCCAAATGAAAAAAATCGTATTACTCAAAATGTGAAAATATGGACTTATATGGTTCTTCATCTCAAGGCCTTAAATAAATTAAACACAAGATAAAAGCCAACATCTCAAACTATTTGGTTTTTAAAAAAGAAGTCTTCATTGGAAAAGGTTTTGACAAAAAAGTCAAGAAATTAAACAATTACTTTTTTGTTTCCTATTATTATTATTATTATTATTAATATATTGCCACCTGATAAAATAAAAGATTGTGTTAAGGTTTGCACAGCAATCGTTTCTCAGGGGGACGTATGGGATTTTTACCATTTACAAGGATAGTTGGTGACTTTTTTTGCCATCAAAATACACAATGACTGTGTTTTTCCTCTCACCACTTACATGAAAATTCACGGCCAAGTTACTTACTGATTGTTATGGCAAACACCGAGGTCCTGTGGTGATTTAATTGCCACCTGAATCTACATATCTGAGTTTCTAAAGATCAATCCAAAAGTGTGTTTTGTAAAGCCATTTTTGGCCACTGAAACAAACCAAATCTTGTGCATTGAAGAAATACTCAACTTTTATTTTTGTTGTTTTTTGAAAATAGGCACATTTCGTATCGTGCGAGATAGGCACATACGTACATGAGCAATATCACACGAGTTGCAGTGCGATATGGCTGTATATCAGCACTGGTGGGAGGCGTGCCTTAGTGTCCCACCAGTGCTGATAAACAGCCATATCGCACTGCTACTCGTGTGATATTGCATTTATATAACAGTTCGATGGCACAATAGTGTATATAAAAAAGAAAATCAAACACGGAGAGTCTAAAAACCCTTTTGTATTAGGAACTACTTTCTTTCGCCATTCATTCACATCTGCAGCTGACGTCAGAACAGCAGAAGCCGTTACTAATTTACCAACGTCACTTTAGAGCTAGTATTTGAATGATTCTCTAGCGTAAGTGATGACAAAACAGGTGATTTTGCTGACATATTAAGATTATAAGGCTGAACGTGACATGAAATGCCATCAGTCTACAGAGATATCTCCCAAGATTATTACAGTCTACAGTATTTCTCTGTTGCAATCGGGATATCACAATAATTAACCCCGAAAAAAGCAAAGCCAGATACCAGATTGCTCTTGTGTTTGCGATAAGGAAAAATGCAAAACACATGCGGCCATTTCTTTTCTTTCTGCCAACACAACACACATTACTGATATGTAAGTCCCATCTCACACTCAATACACTACAATTATATGGTATAAATACAGCACTACAACATACAAATGAGAGAGATCGACTTAGAATATCACTTACCAGTTTAATAATGATTTGATCAGTTGTAGTTTTAATCTTCTAAGGGCTTATTATGCGGTCCTGTCGCCATCTTGTGGATAGACAACGTCAACCGTCTTTGGTCTACTCAGTATGGCAGGCTAATGGCCGCCGTCTCTCAGAAATTATAAATATTTTAAAATAGGCACTATCCTTATAAATAAACTGCTTTACAACTTAACAACTACTTACTTAACAACTACATTCTCTACTAAAAAAGCCTCAAAAGTGCATTATGTTGCCCAAAAGGAGCAATATTTGTCAAACTGTCCTCAGCTTGTTGCTGTATGTGGGCGGAGTAATACACAAGGGTGAAGGGTGAAGAGGCGGGTCGAGTGCTGTTACTGGCAAAATATAGCACGGCTATCAGCCAATCAGATTCAAGAACCAGACAGAACTGTTGTATAAACAGAAATATCCAACACTGTTAAAAAAGCTGGGTTCCACACAATCGAGTTGTGTTGGGACAACATGAAGGAATTAGGTTAACTTATTAGTTTCTACAGTACAAATTTAATTGGATTGAATGTAATTAAGTTGTCCCAAAAAAAAGCTCAAGAATTGTGTTCTTTCAGCTTATAGTATACAAGTAGTTCGAACAAGCAGCAAAAGTTAAAACTGAATATACATTTCATCCAGCCTTTAAACTGAGCTTTTCCCCACACACACACACACATAAAACACTGATAGCTTTCAGAAACAAAGTTACACAGACTTCCCGATCAACAAGATGACAGTCCCCAGGGTGACTAAGAGTCTGTTCATGACCATTTCAACAAACCGTCTCCGCTAAACTGGACAGCGGGAGTGCATGAAGCCGTCGAGTGTGTGTGTTTGATTACGGAAAGACGGAGATCACAGGCAAAAAACACATTGGTATAAACTGCATCACTGATATTCAGAGTCACAGAAGGGTCAGTGCGCTCTATAGAGAGGCATTACAGGCAGAGCTAATAGGGAGGGGATGGAATATGCAGTGTGTGTGTGTATGTGTGTGTGTGTGCATAATAAATATTTAATGGAAGAGTAGTGTGATGCCCAGTCGCAGCCCAAGGCTCTGCTACACGCCACTTACAGTGAGCACAACCCTTTCATCATCCACGCACATGAAATCGCACACACTCACACACACACACACAGCTCTTCCAGCTGCAGTCTGACCTGAAAACCTGTCTGCATGCTGCTCTGCCTGTCTTTCTGAATTAAGAGCACTCTCACTCTCGATTGAGCACACAATATTCTCTGGCCGGCTCCGTTACTCTCATCTTCTCGGTGTGTGTTATATGCACTTCTTTCCCTCCCTCTCCCCCCACCCCACAGCCTTCTCCCATCATCACCTCCTGGCCTTTTTTCTCCTTCTCTGCCTCTAATTCCCCATCCCTCCCTCTTCTCCTTCTCTGGCGTCTCTGATGTCTTGTTTCCTGAGCTCAGCTCTCTCTGAATCAGCACAGGTTCTCAGGCAGGTCAGCACAGCCAGGCATTACAATTACTGCCTACATCAGCCGCAAAACACACATGGATTTATTAGCAGGCTCGCGCAACGCTAATATTGGTGGAGTGGAATTAGCCCAGTGTTTCTTGCATGGCTATTTTCAGAGCTGCAACTGCAGCGGAGACAAACTATTGGTCAAAAACATTTTCATGAACTGAAATAATTAAATCATTTCAATAATATATGAAAAACTGGTAATACTTTCATTTAGGTCACAATTCATGCTATTAACTACTGGTTTATTACCTGCCTATTATTAAGATATTAATTGTTCTGTAACACTTTACTTGAAGGGGGTGTTCATAAGACTGTCATGACACCTTTATAATCATGACATAACACAAGAGATTTTATGCATGCTTATAACAACTGTCATTAGCACCTTTCACACATACAGACTTTTCTGGAAATTTACCAGCAATTTTCCGGAAAGGGATCATGTGTGAACGGACCCTTTTTGAAAATACCGGTAAACTCGTTCCGGTAATTTTCCGGAAAGAGAAGTTGTAACATTACCGGTAATTTGCCGAAATGCTGCTCTGTGTAACGCAGAAGGAAAATTGCCGGAAAGAGCAAATTCACGTTTAAAACGCGCTGATGTGACACGTCTACTCCAGCCGATCAGAACATTCAGACGCATTCACATCCATGCTGTTTATGAAAATAAAAGCCTTTGAATCCTTTTCCAGACACATTTAGCTGCTAGTTGTTAGTCAGATGGCGTTTCTATGTTCATTATTAATGCCAACTGTGGAAACAATTATCGATAAAATGCTTATGATAAACCGCTGTGAGTTTACCTGCAAGCCCTGCGTTCAGCTGCGTGGTGCTCGTGCATGTGAAGGAGTGCTCCGGTGAGCGCTAGCACACAAACAAATTTACATCTCAACATGCGAAAGTGTTCCTCTATATGTTTACATCAAATTTGTTCACTATACTTATCCATCCACAGAATTTGTAATGTAGTCAAACATTTAGCTGCGGTTGGCACTTCTGCCTTTGGAAGTCTGAGACAAAGCAGCTGCATGAATGCTAAAGCTTTAAATAAAAGTGAAACCATCAACAAAAGCCTGACCCCTATTACGTTTACAAATACAAGCTCAGCTGTTTAGAGGCCATTTCTGGTTAATGATGTCAGAATTTACCAGTATTTTGGAATGGATGTGTAAATGGTCTTTTCCGGAAAAATTACGGAACGTCCTTGCCTGTGTGAACAGCGCTTTTTTTAATTTACCGGTAAAGTCGTTCCGGAACTTTTCTGGATATTTACCGGTATCACTGTGTGAAAGGGGCTATTAAGTGTCGTTCACTCAGTTATGACATTTTAAACGCAAAGATGACATTGACAACTTGACATAAACTAATACATCACACCCTGTTTTTGTCTTTGTCATGACAACTTGACATTACCAAGACAACAAAACTTGTCATGAATGTCATAAACATGATTGTCATGAAGCAATTATAAATGTCATGAACCTTATAACATCGTCATTGACATTTTCTAACCTCAACTACAGTGGTACAATCTGAATTTGTCATTAAAATGTCATTAAATATTAATGACACTGTTAAAAATTAACAGTAATGACACTTTTAATGAGACATTTTAATGACAAATACAGTTTGTTGCACTGAAAAAGTTTCCATAAATTATAACGCCTCATAACAATCATGTTTATGACAGATTTATGACAAGTTTTGTTGTCTTGGTAATGGCAAGTTGTCACAACAAACAATGTCATGTTTGCATTTAAAATGTCATAACTGAGCAAATGACACTTAATAACAGTTGTTATAAGCATGCATAAAATCTCATTCACATTCATGACATGTGTCTTATGAACACCCCCTTCAAGTAAAGTGTTAACAACTGTTCATTAGTAGTTATAAAATATGACTTTATTCAAAAACCCAAAACCTTAACCTAACTTATACCTTACTAACTATTAATAAACATCTAATTAGTAGTTTATTAAGCGAGTAGTGTTAGTTAATGGTTTGTTAATACAGTGAATTTGACCTAAACTAATGTGTAACTGAAAAACTAAATCAAACTTACTTAGTTAAACAGTTTCTGAAAATGTAAGAACATATTTGTATATACAAAATTATTATTATATATATTTTTTATTAATATATTAACAACCGTCAAGTTGAGAGGCTTTGGCAAAGCTGAGTGAAAAACAGAAAACTGAACACTAAACTATAATAACCTTGGTGGAGTGTAATTAGGCAGGCAGTTTTGGCCGTGGCCTGGCCTGGAATAGTGTCTCTGTCAGACTAGAGCTGCTTTGGAGAGCGTAATCAACAGCTCGGGCTGGTGGCACTGCTGTTGGGAAGAGAAAAAGAGCGAGCTTGAAAGAAATAAACATTGATCATATAGTCTCAAATTATTATATAGGGGGGCGACAAGGTGGCTCACAGCAAGAAGGTCGCTGGTTCGAGTCCCGGCTGGGTCAATTGGCATTTCTGTTTGGAGTTTGCATGTTCACCCCGTGTTGCCGTGGGTTTCCTCCGGGTGCTCCGGTTTCCCCCACAGTCTAAAGACATGCACTATAGGTGAATTGAATAAACTAAATTGGCCGTAGTGTATGAGTGTATGAATGAGTGTGTATGGGTGTTTCCCAGTACTGTGTTGTGGCTGGAAGGGCATCCGCGGATAGTTGGTGGTTCATTCCGCTGTTAATTAAGGGACTAAGCCGAAAGAAAATGAATATTAATGAATATTAGAGATAAATGGTTTTTGAGGTCAAAAATGCAATGAAGAATTAAGATTTGTTTTTTTGTGTATATATATATATATATATATATATATATATATATATAAATATATATATATTTATTTATTTTACCGCCCACAGTTGATTTTTACCCAATTTGTTAATTTGGTTACATCTTTGGAGAATGAATTGAATAACATGAAACCCAATTTCTCGGGTTTTCAGGATTTCTTGGTGCAGAGCTTAAACTATATCTTAGGCATTTTTATTTTATCATCTTATTTGTGCATTAATGATTGTTATGTCAAATAAACAACAGAATTGAGTTGTTTCTCCTCAGGCGCAATGCTGTAATGTCTTCAATTCTCAAAACCCACATTAACTGCTGAATCTGGCACTTGTGCTTCATTAAACAAACCATGACACTTTGTTTTTTTTAAAAAGAAGAAAAAAACTACTGAAAACAAGTTGCAGTTAAACCGCTTTTGTAACTCAGACTGTGAAATTACCACTCCACTTGACATTGACAATTACAATGAGCTTGTTTGAACAAGACGCATGAAACCAATAGCAACGTATAATGGTAATGACGTCTCAGACTCACATACAGTACATGGGTTGTTGACGTGACATTGCATTTTTACTGTCTCACATGAAAAAAACAATGAATATAATTAGTATTGTCATCATTTAAAATGCAGTAAATGGTTAAACATTTAAAAGGTTTAACAGCAATGTTATTACATTTTTAATATTGTTGTTTAATTATAATGATTTACTTATGATGATTGAGTGTGTGTGTGTGTGTGTGTGTGTGTGTGTGTGTGTGTGTGTGGGTGTCTAGTCAAATATTATGTGCTGTCATCATGGCAAAGATAAAAGAAATCAGTTATTAGAAATGAGTTATTAAAACTATCATGTTTAGAAATGTGTTGAAAATAATCTCTCCGTTAAACAGAAATTGGTGACAAAATATACAGGGGGGCTAATAATTCTGACTACAACTGTATATAATGTATATATATAAAAAAAAAATTATTTCAAGTCTAAAATACAGTACTCAACATTTGAAGTGGATCAAAACCTTTCATCAAAGTTGTCCTAAAGCTATTGAATAACACCTATACTTTTATGATCCACTTCAAATGTTGACTTCTGTATTTGCAGGTAAAACTAAATTATTTAGTATTTAAGGTTACTATTAGAATATTTTATAATATATAAATGTTAAAAGTTTTAAAACGTTTTAGAGTTTAGCATTAAATAATGTCAGATTGTGAGATAAAAGTCCGTGTTCCAGCAGTCTCTAAAGGTCCTCTGTTGGATAGGTAGACATCACTCAGAGCTTCAGGTCCAAACCTGGCATGTGCTTTAGTAAAAATGCAGCAGTGCATATTGTCAATATTCACTGAGATGTATATTCTAAAATATTTGGAGGTAAAACTAAATTATTTAGGTTTTAATGTCACCATCAGAATATTTAATAACATATAAATGTTTAAAACGTTAGAGTTTAGCATGTAAATAAAGTCAGATTGTGAGTTAAAAGTCTGTGTTCCAGAAGTCTGCGTTTTTCACACACAAGCATTTCACATCAACAATATATTAGCTGAGCAAACTTGTGATTTTGTTTGGGGGGGGGAACTACACATATGAATATAAATAAGTCATGCAAAATTTAAAATGTATTAACAAATCATGAACTGTACTAAAAGTGTTATGAAATAGAAACTTAGCAATTGCTAATCTGGCCTGCAATAATCATTTCTGTAAAAAATGAACAAAAGCTGCTGCTATTTTGCTGCTAGTCTAAATTTCATCTTACTGAATAGTATTTAAAGATTTAATTTTGGAAACTTCTTTATTTTGGTAGACAGTCTGAAAGATTTTTTGCATGCAATTAGCATCAGCCGGTCAATGGGGTTTTCTGTCAGAAGCAGAACTACTGTGATGTTTGCTTCTGAAGTTTAGAAAGCTGCTGATGTGTCAATTGTGTTTTTTTCAATGAAAGTAAAATGCACAACAGCTGTTGATCCTCACAAGCCATTGGTTCTTAAAAACAAATTCGATTCGACCTTGAATGTTCAATGAACTAAAGGAAGAACAAACTTCAAGCACCTGAGAATATAAATTTAACTTCTGGCAAAAAGTGATGAGACCAAAAAAAAAAAAAAAAGACATTAAATGCTGGATAAGCAGGTTAGAGCAGAGGGCTAAAATTGGGCAGGCTCACTAGAGGGCACAACTTTTGGCAACCGTTGGCCGCTGACCAGCCAGAAAACAGCAGATGCAGCCAGAGAACAGCTAGACAAACCTTAGTTTTAACATGCCTGACTTTTCCCTTCACAACAGTACTTTCTGATAATACTGCAGACCAAGGGTTATCGGCAACACAATATACTAGTCATAACAACAAATGTAGTTACTAAGAATAGAAAGAAATAGTATGTATAAGAAATAGAAGAAATAATAATAATAATAATAACATTTTTAGACCCAATGATTCCCAATTCAACTATTTATTCTACACACAAAGCTTTGTTTTGTGATATGGTAGTAATGCTTGGTACTACACCTAAACAAAATTGTTCAAATATTTTGGTTAGATTTTCAGTCAATTTTGGGGTAAAAACTGGTTTTGTAAAATACTTTTTTTTTTTAATATAATAAAATCTACATTTATTGTTGTATTATTTTCATATTCATTTTCAACTTTTTAGGCAAACATTAACTTCTTCACAACTTTTTATTTATTTATTTTTCATCCAAATGCCACTTTCTTTCAACGCTGAAGACCAAATGTTGTTGGTGACGATGTGCGTTCCGTGTCAGAATGTCTGTCTTACCCAACAATATTTCAGCACCTCGTGTTGCCTTGGTGGAAAACAGCACATTTAATTTCAGTCAAGTGTGTGTGTTGAGTCATCGAAGGATGGGCTAGGTGAAAAAAACAACAATCCTCTCCAATAATTTAAGTTTGTATTGCAATACTTAGTTCAACCACTAGATGCCAAACCTACATAGAGGCAAAAAGTACTTTACCAAAAGCTGGCAGCTGACCAACCAAAACACAATTCTTTAGGCAAACTTCAGTTTCATCACATCTTTTTCTTATTTTCTTTCAACGCTGAAGACCAAATGTTGTTGGCGACAATGTGCATTCTGTGTCAGAATGTTTGTCGACTGCCAGTTACCCAACGATATTTCAGCACCTCGTGCTGTCTTGGTGGAAAACAGCATATTTAATTTCAGCCATGTGTGAAAAAAAAATATATAATTCTAAAATATTTTGAATTTGGACTGCAACACCTAGTTTAACCACTAGGTTACCCAATCCTACACACAGGAGAAAAGTACAACTTTACCAAAAGCTGGCAGCTGACCAACCAAAACACAACACTTTAGATGAACTTCAGCTTCATCACAACTTTTTTTTCTTTTTTTCATTCAAATGTCACTTTCTTTCAACGCTGAAGACGACAATGTGCGTTCTGTGTCAGAATGTCTGTCCACTGCCAGCTTACCGAACAATATTTCAGCACCTCGTGTTGGAAAACTGCGTATTTCATTCAGTCATGTGTGTGCATTGAGTCGAAGTACGGGCCATGTGGAGCCTGTGTTGGGTAACTGTCCACTGCCAGTTACCCAACAATATTTCAGTACCTCATGTTGCCGGGTAGAAAACAGCGTATTTCAGCGTATTTCATTTCAGCGTATTTCATTCAGTGTGTGCATTGAGTTGAAGAATAGGCCAGGTGAAAAAATAAATAAATAAAAAACCTCTCCAATATTTTGAATTTAGACTGCAATACCTAGTTTAACCACTGGGTCAATCCTACACACAGGCGAAAAGTACAATTTCACCAAAAGCTGGCAACAGAACAACCAAAACACAAACTTCAGCATCATTGCAAGTTTTTTTTTTCTTTTTTCCCCATCCAAACGCCACTTTCCTTCAATGCTGAAGATCAAATGTTGTTGGCAACAATGTACGTTCCGTGTCAGAATGTTTGTCCACTGCCAGCTTACCCAACAATATATCAGCACCTTGTGGTGTATTGGTGGAAAACAGCATATTTCAGCGTATTTCATTCAGTCATGTGTGTGCGTTGAGTTGAAGAATGGGCCAGGTGAAAAAATTGAATTTGAATTTAGCCTGCAATAGGTCAATCCTACATACATGCAAAAAGTACAACTTTACCAAAAGCTGGCGGCTGATCTTTAGACAAACTTGTTTCATCAAGGCGACTGATCTTTAGACAACTAAAATGTCCAAATGCCACTTTCTTTCAACGGTGAAGATCACCGGTTGTTAACGACAATGTGCATTGCGTGTCAGAATGTCTGTCTTTGTTTTGGTCTGTGTAACTCTGCCCACTACCAGTTTACCAACAATATTTCAGCACCTTCTGTTGCCTTGGTGGAAAACAGCACATTTCACTTCAGTCGTGTGTGTATGTGTCGAGTCGAAGGGCGGGCCAGGTGGAGAAAAAAAATTATTCTCAATATTTTGAATTTGGACTGCAATACCTATTCAACCACTAGGTTAATCCTACACACAGGCAAAAAAGTACAACCAAAACACAAACTTCAGCATCATCGCAACTTTTTTCATTTTTTTTTCCCCATCCAAATGCCACTTTCTTTCAATGTTGAAGACCAAATTTTGTTGCCAACAATGTGCGTTCCGTGTCAGAATGTTTGTCCACTGCCAGCTTACCCAACAATATTTTGGGACGATAACCGATTTCAAGGTATACCGTGGTTTGGAAAAGTCAAGGTTTTAAAAATTTCCTGTTATACCATTCCTCCCTTCTATATTTTCCTCTTCTTCTTTTTTACGTGGTTTTTTTTTTTTTTTTTTTAGGACAACAGTATCTCCAGCAGAAAAATATATCCAAAGATGCCTTTTTCAAGTTGTAAAGAAATCTGTGTTTTTGAAACTAATGAAGACAGCAGAAGTCAATGATTTATTTAAATTATTTAGCCAGACATGTTTACTCTTCCAAAATATTTTAAATGTTTCTCAAAATAAAATGTATTGTGTTCAAATGGGAAAAAGTTGTTGTTTTTTACCCAGACATTTAAAAATAACTTATTTTAGTGCAGTAATCACAATATCGTGATACTGTGAAACCGTGATATTTTTATCCAAGGTTATCATACCGTCAGAATCTTATACCGGGCCCATGCCTATTTCAGTGCATTTCATTGGAAAAAAATAAATAAATACCAAAAAAATAAAAATCTCCAATATTTTGAATTTAGACTGCAATACCTAGTTCAACCACTGGGTCAATCCTACATACAGACAAAAAGTACAACTTAACCAAAAGCTGACGGCTGATCTTCAGACAAACTTGTTTCATCATAACTTTTTTATGTTATGAAGACCAAAAAGTTGCTGGCGACAATGTCTGTCTTTGCTTTAGTCTGTGTAACTCCGCCCACTACCAGTTTACCCAACAATATTTCAGCACCTCGGGTTGCCTTGGTGGAAAACAGCACATTTCATTTCAGTCATGTTTGTGCGTCGAGTTGAAGGACGGGCCAGGTGAAGAAAAAAAAAAATTATTTGAATTTGGACTGCAATACCTAGTACAACCACTAATCCTACACACAGGCAAAAAGTACCAAAAGCTGGCAGCGGACCAACCAAAACACAAACTTCAGCATCCTCGCAACTTTTTTTCCTTGTTTTCCCCATTCAAACGGCACTTTCTTTCAACGCTGAAGACCAGAGGTTGTCGGCACCACAAGCTGCAGCTCCTAAATTGTCTTCTTAATGGCAGATCTTCCCTTGCTAATAAAGGAATAATGAGGGAGTGTGTGTGGTGCGGAGTCCCCTGTGGAAGAGGAGCTCTCAGTAAACACAGTCTGTTCAGAGCAGAGACGATCAGTTTGATGTCTGTCTCCATGCAGATGGTTCCGTTCTTAAACAATGCAGGCCAGCGTGGTTAATTGCTACTGAGACAACCGGAGGTGCTGTTACGTTAGCACTTCTGCTGGAGGTGAGTGTGTGTGTGTGTTTGTGTGTGACAGGACTGACTGACTGACTGAGCGCCCTTGACTTGCGGCAACCGAATAATGCCTTTAAGGGCTTGGGTGGGGGGGGATGGGGGGTTGGTTGGTAATCAGACAGATCCCCCCGCCCCCATGTGCACACACACATGCATTCACACGCTCAGTTACACACACTCAGTGAGGACAGTGTAGCAGTCTTACCCCTTCCCGAAGGCACCTCATTAACACGGTGTAGGCGGCAGCAGGAACGACCCACAATCCTCCTGGGCGCTCTTTCTTCTCTTCCTGCAGGGGAAGGAAAGAGAGTATGTGTGTGTGAGTGTGTGTGAGTAGCGAGACAGAAAGAACTATTACAGAGGCTCATTGGGGGAACAATTAAAAGCAGTAAAATGCAACCGCCGTCATAATGAGGCTAAATAAATAAAGTCCTGTGACGGTAAATAAGGCGACAGTCTCGCAGGCAGGTAGAGGAGAAACACAGCTCAAGTGATAAGCGATGATGGTGTCAATTAGAGAGAAAGAAGCGGAGAACGGTGCCGAGCAACATCCTCCTCTCATTTATTTAACTTCTAATGCTCGAGTTCTGCAGCAAGCTGAGACTGATCGTCAACATCAACAGCAGCAGCAAGACCTTCGCACAAGTCAAGGCCTGATTTGGATTTCTGTTTGTACGTCGCTGCACTATGCAGTGTGCTGGAGGAAGTTAGTCATTTGAAAGAGAAAACAAATTGATGATTACATTTAGCAGGTAGAGATTTAATTATTTAAAAAATTGGCCTTGAAAAATCCACTCTTAATGAATAACAATTAAAACATCTTTATTATATAAAAACAGCGAGTCGTGTTGATTAAAGCATTACCATCACATAGAGAAAGTCCAATTAAAGGGATAGTTCACACACAAATTTAACTGACTTACTATTTACACTGCAAAAATACTTTTCATGTAGTTTTTTTTGTCTTGTTTCTAGTCAAATTATCTAAAAATTCTTAATTCCAGAAGCATTTTCTAAAGTTAGTCATTTAAAAGAGCAAAAACATTGATGATTGCATTTATCAGGTAGAGATTTAATAATGAAAAATGGGGTTACAAGATATTATTTGTTACTATAAAGGTAAAACTAATATACCAGAGAACTACATTATTTTGTTTGGGAAATATTTTATTCACAAACAAAAATTCAATCAAATTCGCAGCCTTCTTTTTCACTTTTTTTTTATTGAAATTGACTTATTTATTAAATCTTTTATAAGATAAATAAATAAATGATTACATTTAGCAGGTAGAGATTTAATTATGAAAAATTGGCCTTGAGAAATCCACTCTTAATAATTAATAATAATTAAAACATCTTTATCATTTAAAAACAGTGAGTCGTGTTGATTAATGCATTACAATCACAGAGAAAGTCCAATTAAAGGGATAGTTCACAAATTTAATTGACTTATTTACACTGCAAAATACTTTTCATGTAGTTTATTTGTCTTGTTTCTAGTCCAATTATTAAAACATTATTAAATCCATAAGCATTTTCTAAAGTTAGTCATTTAAAAGATTAAAAAAAGATGATTGCATTTATCAGGTAGAGATTTAATAATGAAAAATTGGCCTACATGATGTTATTTGTTACTATAAAGGTAAAACTAATATACCAGAGAACTACATTATTTTGTATGTGAAATATTTTATTCACAAACAAAAATTCAATCAAATTCGCAGCCTTCTTTTATATATACAGTTGAAGTGAGAATTATTAAACCCCCTGAATTATTAGCCCCGTTTATTATTTTTCCCCAATTTCTGTTTAACGGAGAGAAGATTTCTTCAACACATTTCTAAACATAATAGTTTTAATAACTAATTTCTAACAACTGATTTATTTTATCTTTGCCATGATGACCGTAAATAATATTTTACTAGATATTTTTCAAGACACTTCTATACAGCTTAAAGTGACATTTAAAGGCTTAACTAGGTTAATTAGGTTAACTAGGCAGGATAGGGTAATTAGGCAAGTTATTGTATAACGATGGTTTGCTCTTTGACTATTGAAAAAAGTTTAGCTTAAAGGGGCTAATAATTTTGACCTTAAAATTTATTTATTTTTTTTATTACAAACTGCTTTTATTCTAGCAGAAATAAAACAAATAAACAAACAAAAATTTAATCAAATTCACAGCCTTTTTTCAAATTTTTCTAAATTGATATTGATGTATTTATTAAATCTCTTAGATTGGTTAAAAACAAGAAAAGCGATCGATTCTTGGAATATTGCGATAATTATTTTGGCAATATCACAGATACATAAATCCTTTTTTCCTTGTGTTGTATTTGTGTCATTTATTTATTTTTATGACATTTTTCTTCCTTTTTTACTGTTTTATATGCATTTATAATATCATTTAACTTACTCTGTTAAGTTACTATCACTGCTATCACTGTCATTTTGTCATTCTGTGTAGATTCAATTTAGTATGTTTGTTATTGAAGCGTCCAATTATTATTGTTTCTAGTCCAATTATCTAACAATCCTTAAATCCAGAAGCATTTTCTAAAGTTTGTCATTTAAAAGAGAGTAAAAAAAAAGATGATTACATTTAGCATTTAATTATGAAAAATTGGCCTTGAGAAATCCACTCTTAATGAATAATAACTAAAACATCTTTATCATTTAAAAACAGTGAGTCGTGTTGATTAATGCACAACCATTACATAAAAGAAGTTTAGCAATATCCAGTAAAAGGTATAGTTCACACAGAAATTTAATTGACTCACTATTTATACTGCAAAAATACTTTTCATGTAGATTTTTGTCTTGTTTCTAGTTCAATTATCTAAAAATGCTTAAATCCAGAAGCATTTTCAAGACAAGACAAAATTATGAGGTGTTGTTTTCAGAAAAGATGTGCCATAATTAAGTGAGTTTTAAAACAAGCAACATAATCTGCAAATGGGGTAAGCAAAATAATCTTATGTCAAATCGAAAACTCAATTATTTAGCAGATTATTAAGGAAAATTTAATAACTGACTTAATAAAAAAAACTCACTTAATAATTGAAAACTCTATTTTGCTTATCCACTTATATATCCACTTATATTATCTTATACCACTAGAAGATAATATTGCTTATTTTAGCTTTTTTTTTTGCAATGTAATCTCAAGTGGTTTCAAACCTTTATTAGTTTCTGTTGAAGATATTTTGAAGAAACGTGTAACCATTGACTTCCATAGCAGGAAGAAACAAATAATGTTTCCAGCTTTCTTCAAAAATATCTTCAGTTCAATAAAAGAAAGCAACTCAAACATGTTTGTGACAAGTGAATAGTGAGTGAATGATAACAGAATTTTCATTTTTAGGTGAACTATCCCTTTTAGTAAAGTGTCAAATTAATGAGTTTAAAAAGTAAAACAGTGTAGGAGTTCATTTAATTTACTTCTGTATCTCCAAGTCTGATTAAACTGCAAACTTTTACTCTATGTAAAAAAAAATAAAGCTTTTAAAATTAGATTCATATACATTTGTTTATTT
>CAIGQV010019270.1:5450975-5486792 GCA_903798115.1 Danio jaintianensis
ATCGATTTATATTATATAGATTTATTTATATCGACTCAAGGCATTTTCAGTACATGCATGGCTGTCACTGTTGTAGGTGCGTGCGCTCTTTCTGTCATGTTATGTTGTTGTCACGTGGTTATGTTCTGTATCTCTCCATGCGCTTCTGTTGCGTGTCTGTGTTTTGATCACGTGAGGTGTTGCTAACGCGGATAAGCTGTTTTGATCAGCAGCTTCAGCTATTAGAGACAGCCTAGTGCCTCATTGTCAGTTCGTTATTGTTTTTTTCATTATTTCTCTGTGTTCTGTTAGGACTTTCGTCAGCCTTTTGTTTGGACTCCAAGACCCGTTTTCCTGGATCAACTCGACTCTTCCCTTGCCTCTGTGTTGGGTCGTTTGTATTTAAGTTTGCACCTTTTGGTTTATGACTTTTGGTCTAATTAAACTCACTTGCAATTGGATCCATCTGAGTTTTGTTTTTTTTCTTTTCTGAACGTGACAGATGGCATTTTGTTACAGTTAATGTAGTAAAACATTACACATACTACTTCGAGACTTAAAGTGATAGTTCACTGAGAAATGAAAATTGGAGAAATTCTATTCTATCCAGCAAGAAGGTTGCTGGTTCAAGTCCCGGCTGGGCAAGTTGGCATTTCTGTGTGGAGTTTGCTTGTTCTCCCCGTGTTGGCGTGGGTTTCCCCACAGTCAAAAGACATGACCTATAGGTGAATTGCTAATAGGTGAATAAACTAAATTGGCCGTAGTGTATGGGTGTTTCCCAGTACTTAGTTGCAGCTAGAAGGGCATCCGCTGTGTAAAATATATGCTGGATAAGTTGGCGGTTCATTCCGCTGTGGCGACCCCTGATAAATAAAGGGACTAAGCCGAAGGAAAATGAATAATTGAATGAATGAAATTACATACATCAACTCAAGGCTGCATTTTCAGTACATGGTGTTTTGTTACAGTTAACGCAGTAAAACATTACACACATATACTACTTCGAGACTTAAAGTAATAGTTCACTGAGAAATGAAAATTGGAGAAATTGTAGTTGTTTTGATTATCTCTATGTTTTATACTTACAGGCTGGGGTTCTTTATTCGTTTGTTTCTGTAAGTTTATGTGCGTATAAGAAAATTAATCCTGGAACTTGATTATGGTAAGTCTATTCAAATGATCAAATGAAACCTATTTGACAAAAAAAGAAATGAAAATTCATCATTTATTCATCCTCTAGTACATTTTCCTTCTTCTTCTGCTGAACACAGGTATTTTGACGCATGTGGATAATTAATTAGCTGCTAGTCTCCAACTCCAAAAATAATAATAATTATAATTAAACACAATAACTAAACAATGGTATTAACATTGTTTAAAATATTTACTTACAGTTGAAGTCAGAATTATTAGCCCTTCTGAATTATTAACCCCCTGTACATATATGTTTAACGGAAAAAATTTTTTTGACACATTTCTAAACATAATAGTTTTAATAACTCATTTCTAATAACTGATTTATTTTATCTTTGCCATGATGACAGTACATAATATTTGACTAGATATTTTTCAAGACGATGATATTTGTTCTGTAGACGATCAAAAACAAATGCTTAAGGGGGTTAATAATATTGACCTTAAAATGTTTTTTTAAAAACTGCTTTTATTCTAGCTGAAATAAAACAAATAAGACTTTCTCCAGAAGAAAAAATATTATGGGAAATACTGTGAAAAATTCAGCGGAGGGCGAATAATTTTGACTTCAACTGTATATGTACAGGTATGAATGAACTTGGCAATGAGTAAAAGTATGGCAGAAATGTCATTATTGGGTGAATTAGTCAATATAAGTTAAAGATTCTAATATGTTACACTGTTTCATTTGGAAACATCCCATGCAATAAACTCATTCTCGTGAGTGAGTACCTCAGGGCATTTCATTCTTACAGAGAACTTTTCTAACTTTTTTCAGGGCCATTAAAATTGATTGTCAAGGGAAACCAGCAACAAAAAGGGGAAAACTCCACCCCCTTGTGGCTGATATAATACAACTGGAGCTAACAATGGCCTCTCTCTCTCTCTTCATGTACACTGCAGGAGCTTCTAAAGGAAACATGAGATATTAAATTCTATCTTCTCATACTTATGGAAACAAAAACTCCCTGAACGTATCAGATTTGTACACATAAGTCAAGCATTAGGTAATACAATAAATGTACAGTACACAATAACTAGAATGAACCACTATAGACATTGAAGGGGAGAAACGCATGAATACACTAACAAAATACCAAATTAGTTTTTTTACATTTTAGAATGGTAAGAATTGCTTCTTTTAAAAGGTATATTCTCAAATACAGTAATATTAAAATGTCTTTTGAAATATATTTTAAAATGCAAATTACTCCTGTGTTGGTAAAGCTGAATTTCCAGCATAATTACACTACCTGACAAAAGTCTTGTCGCCTATCCAAGTTTTAGGAACAACAAATAATAACTTGACTTCTAGTTGATCATTTGGTTTCAGAAGTGGCTTATATGAAAGGCAAAAGCCTCTAGATTACGCTTATTTTACCAAAATAAAATATGATCATGCCTTGATTTTTAATTATTTAATTAGGACAGTAAGGTCTGACTTTGCTTAGACAAAAGTCTTGTAACTTAACAGAATTATTGTACAGTATAGAATATAAAGTCATGGTGCAGTGGAAAAATAATTAACATTGTGTATGACTCCCATGATCTTGGAGGACTGCATCCATACATCTCTGCAATGACTCAAATAGCGTATTAATAAAGTCATCTGGAATAGCAAAGAAAGCGTTCTTGCAGGATTCATCTTCAATGCCTCCTCCTTCATCTTACCCCAGACATGCTCAATAATGTTCATGTCTGATGACTGGGCTGGTCAATCCTGGAGCACCTTCTTTGCTTTCAGGAACTTTGATGTGGAGGCTGAAGTATGAGAAGGAGCGCTATCCTGCTGAAGAATTTGCCCTCTCCTGTGGTTTGTAATGTAATGGGCAGCACAAATGTCTTGATACCTCAGGCTGTTGATGTTGCCATCCACTCTGCGGATCTCTTGCACGCCCCCATACTGAATGTAACCCCAAACCATAATTTTTCCTTCACCAAACTTGACTGATTTCTGTGTGAATCTTGGGTCAATGCAGGTTCCAATAGGTCTTCTGCAGTATTTGTGATGATGCAGTTCAACAGATGATTCATCGGAAAAATTTACCTTCTGCCACTTTTCCAAATGATCAACTAGAAGTCAAGTTATTACTTGTTACCCTTACAACTGGGATCGACGACAAGACTTTTGTCAGGTAGTGTAGTCACGTGATCATTGAGAAATTAATCCAATATGTTGATCAAGAATTATAATTATTAATGTTGAAAACGCTTTCACATGTTTTTATGTATGTATGCATGTATATATTTATTTTGTAGGTTTTACTGATGAACAAAGTTGAAAGAACTATTAATTTAAAATGGAAAGCTTTAGGGTCAATGATAAAGTTAACAGTAAAGACAATTATACTTGAAGTAATGATGTTGAAAATTCAGCTTTAAAGTAAAAGAAAAAAAAAAAGAAAAAAAGGGAAAAAAAACATTAAAAAAGAAAACATATCCTTCTTAAATGTTTCAATGGTAGGACATTAAATCTGTTTATGCCTCTTCAGAAAACTTGGATTAAAACATTTAATTTGTATTTATTTTATTTTATTTTTTCTACAAACATTTTTAAGCGTCAGTTTCATTCAGAGCTCATTAAAATGATCTTTTATGTTACAACAATTATCAAATTTGGTGCTTAGAATTGAAATTTGGGGTAAACTTAAACCCTAAAAATAGTTATAAGACAGTAATGTCTTTGCAGATCACACTTGGTTTTTATAACTCATTTAAAACTGATAGTAAATTTCTGTAAAAATGCAAAACAACAATTATACATTATATTTCTGTTTTACTGAAGAGAACAATGAACTGGTCCATATGTGTGATCTAACATCAGCCCTATTCATTATGTGGCACAGAGCACAGTTTTCCACCTGGACTGCTTTTGACATTCATAGCGTCAGCAGCACACCTATTGCTCACATTATGCTAGAACTGAAGAGTAGAGAAAAGTCATTAGATAAAGCCAATCAAGGCCACGGCGTCGCTCCCCCTCCCCCCGCACTCAGAGCTAACATGATCAATAAAAGCTGTGTGTGCTGTTGTACTGCGTGACCCTGAAAAACACAACCGTACAGGAGATACACACTTATATAAGCCCAACAAAGCATGTTATCAGCTAACCCGCGGTCCCTTACAGCGATCAATGCGGCGATCAGATTAGGGTGACCAGATGTCTACAACACAGGACACATTTTGGCCCTGTTTACATCTGTTATTAAAGCCAGAGTCACACCAAGACAACATCAAAGAACTCATATCAACTGCATCTGGTCCTTTCTGGAGTAAAAAGCTGTGTGAACACACCAAACGGACAACAGCTGACTGAAACGAGAATGTGTGTTACGCCCACTGATCTATAATAGAGAACTGGATTGCTCATGACGTCATGAAAAGCGAAGCCACCGCGCCGCCATATTGGTAAGGCCTACTATGCTCAGGCATTCTATTTAATTAATAGGAAATTGTGTGATTGTAATGAGAAAACTTCGCCCAACAAGACACTCGCTTGGATTTGAAACCTTCATACTGTCCTGTCTACACAAATGTCCTAAACATTAAATAATAATTTATTTGGGTTCAGGAAGCTTATCTGGTATCAGCAAAAAACTTAGTATGGAGAAGAGGATTAAGCAGAATGAAAATAACACGTGTTTTTGGTTAACGCCAGGTGGCAGTAAAGGATTATTTTATTCGCAACACCCCTTTAAACAGAAAGCAGCTGTTATCAGAGGTTAATATCATCATCGTAAGAGACAGCTTATACGGTAACTTTTTGTACAGACACCGATCGTTCACTTGTAATACATTGATAGTTTTCTTTAGCAAATATACATAAAGACGTTGTAGACGGTGATACATAATGACGGTGTTTTTATTTACACAAATTTAAGCACGTGAATTGATTTGACTCGATCCCATCTCACTGAATAGAAAAGTCTTGTATGCGTACTTACAATATAGCCTTTATCTGATTTGGTTTATAGTGCATTGTTAAAATTAGGTGTTTGTTAAGTAAGTTGCATGGTTAAGTAAATTCATATGATGCCAATACAATTTAAACAACTAACAGTCAATTAATGAATGCAATTGTATTTGGCTCTATGACCTGTTTTAAAAAGAGGTGTTGCTTCCATCTATAACAGGGAGTTTTGCTATTAGAGTACATCATCCAGTAGTCAACATTTGAAGTGGATCAAAACCTTTTATCAAAATTGTTAAAATATTGTCTAAAAATATTGAACAATATCAATTCTTGTCTTAGTACAATTTTGGAAAACTGTGTTGATCCACTTCAAATGTTGAATACTGTATATTACAGTATATTATTATTTTATGATCCTTTTTTCAGTTGTTACTACTCACCTCATAGGAAAAGAAAACTTAAATTTGCACATAAATGACAAAATAAGCTTGAAGAGAACCTGAACAGATGTGCCTCAACCAACTGAATTTTGTGTCAGACTTGTAACTGTACACCGGGTAATTTTTTAAGCGACCAATCCCCGCAGCGCAGACGTTGTAGCTCTCTGCCAGTAAGGCACACTAAGATGGCGGATCCAACACTTCCGATGGCTTCACAGCCTCTCGGCAGTTTAGAACACAACGCACAATCTAGTCATTCTATATAGATCAGTGGTTACACCCCATTTACACAGGGCGTCAGCTTCAACGCTTCCCATTCACTTTGAATGGGTGACGTCAAGTGTCAAGACATCCGAACTGAATTATGGGTAAGTTGGCGCCACTTCAGCTGCGTTGCTCGCTGCAGAAGTTGGGAATTTCTCAACTTTTCAAGTGCCAACAGAAGCGTCAGCCAATCAGATTGCTTTATGCAAATACCCCAGCTTAGACAGTAGCCGATTGCGGACTAATGTCATTGGCTGACGCTGCTATGACGATTTCGACAGCCCAAACTTCAGACACAACCTCCGTCAAGTGTTGACGCTGAAGCCCCGGGTGAATCTGGCGTTACGCATCTACGTGACAGGATGTTCATTTCCATACCTGCAGGTGGCAGTAGCCTGCAGTCATTCCATAAAATGAAACCAGAACTAGTGATGCACACATACAAACCGTACCATTTTCATATTATGTCTGATAATCAGTGTTGGGGTAACGGAATACAAGTAGGGCGAGTTACGTAATAATATTACTTTTCTAAGTAGCAAGTAAAGTAACGCATTACTTTAAAATATTGTTACGTGATTATGTTGTTTGTGCCCTGTTTTGTTTTAGGGGGTTTTCTCCCACGCTCTGTTCTTCCGTGTCTGCTTTCATTTTCTCAGGTTCCATTCATTGGTCAATCCATCTGTCAATCATTCCCTTCCCTCTGACGTCATGTCCAACAGGCCAAGACAACCCTGCATAAAAAAAAAGTGTGCCAGACCACTCACCAGTCCCTCTTGTCTCTGTTGTATGTCTGCTTGTGTTTATTGCGTTGCGTTTAAAGAAAAACCCTGTCTAACTGTGTATTCTGTTATTGCCCGTTTCTGTGTGTTCACGTTATCCGTCCGCCATTCATATCAAACCGTTCCACTTCTCAATTTCATTTACGTTGTTTACGAGGCTCGGACAAAGCGGACAGGTAAGAAGGTCACGTGTGATACATTTTGCAGCACGTAGGACTACTTTTGTGTTTAGTACATTCGGTTAGGGGCGAGCGCCACCCCTTGTACTTTTGGCTAGATAGAGTAGGATAGGATTAGGATACTCGGAAGACCTCATCAGGTGTTTATCTATTTTGTTTTTATTTAGTTAGTTAGACATTGTTTGGGTTTTGTTCATTTCTTTTCTTTTCTTCAGCGCCGCCCACGTCCCTTCTGCCAGCTCTCTTGTTTTCCCCCGTCTTTGAGTTTGTCCCAGTCACTGTATATATTGTAAACAGTATATTTCTTTGCATTACCTTCATTTTCTTATTGTTGATTACTTCGTTGTTTTTGTTCACTTTGGGAATTGTAAATAAAAGTCACAGTTTTTAGTATATCTGCTTTTGGTTGACTTTGCACTTCACTCACTATATATATATATATATATATGCTCCGGTTTCCCCCAGTCCAAAGACATGCGCTATAGGTGAACTGGGTAAGCTGAATTGTCCCTAGTGTATGTGTGTGAATGGGAGTGTATGGGTGTTTCCCAGTGATGGGTTGCGGCTGGAAAGGCATCCGCTGTGTAAAACTGATGCTGGATAAGTTGGCGGTTAATTCCGCTGTGGCGACCCCAGACTAATAAAGGGACTAAGCCGAAAAGAAAATGAATGAATGAATGAAAATTAACGCAGTCACGCTGAATCAAGCACTCGATGAGAGAATCAATGAGATGCTCAGCATATCTTTGCTCCTAAAGGACCAGACCTTTATTGAATGCTGCTTTTGTACCAAATCATAATTACAATCGCCTTTTGACATCACCTGCTTCAAATCACATCATTATTTAACCAACTTACCTGATTACTAGCCCTAAATGGCTCCTGACCCAACTTTTTTTGGAATGTGCTGCAGATAGGGATGTAACGATTCACCTGACTCATGATTTGACACGATTCATGATGTCACGATTTTTTAACAAAATTATTTGAAACAAATTTAAGGTGAAGAGCCCTTGAACATTTTTCTTAAATGCTGCACATTTTTTGCAAAATAATTTTTTGCCATAACTAATTGCTATTTAAAAAAAAAAAAAAAGAATAATACAAACTATAGAAGACTCATTAATATAAACAAACTAAAACTACAACTGTACTGGGATTTTACATTTTTGAAAAGGAATATCAGCATATCTATGTTTTCATATGTTTTCAGATCAGTAGTTTTTCAATGTGCTGATGGTTTATGTGCATCATATCCGTTGTTCTGTTAGTGTGAAGGCTGATTTATACTTCTGTGTCAAGCGCACGCGTATGCTTTGGCGCAGCCTGCGCGTGGTCGCATAGCCCTCGCCGTGGCCGTCGCCGACGCTGACCTCTCAAAAAGTTTAACTACACATCGCATTGACGCGTAGCGCAAGCTCTGTGATTGGTCAGCTTGGTAGCGCTGACAAGTATGGGCGGGACCGAGAGCCGCGCGAACCCGTTGGAGTGAGTGTTTACTGTTTACAAGTGTCAAGTCCGGTAAAGGAGGTCAAGATCGAAAGTTTTGTTTTGTGTTTATCTTATGATTAAAGTTGTTGCACGTCCGCCGGTTCCCTCCTCAAAATGAGCGAGTTTCAGCTACTTCTACATTAAGGTAGCGTTCAGAAAAAACAAAACACCAGCGAAGAAACTCGACACAGAGGAACATAAAAACCTCACTGCCAGCTAGCGTTTCGGAAGTGTTATTGCAGAGCAACAAAAACTGCGCGCAGAAGTATAAATGCACGACAACGCGCAAGGCATGCGTCATGCGCCATTTGACGCAGAAGTATAAACCAGGCTTAAGTAAACGTCTTTTCACAGTATTTGAACACAGATTGTGTTTTGTCTGCCGCACTTCACCGCTGTCATTTTACTCTGCCGCCCCACCTCTTGCTCGCCGCTGATGTGCAGGTAAAGCGAGTTTGCGCCTATAAACACAGCGCCCCCTCTGTTCAAAAAATTTACTGTGATTTGTTCAACATTTTTACCGGTTTGAATGGTCACATATTAAAATAGATTTTCAACCGGCTCACGGTGAATCGTTACATCCCTAGTTGCAGGTCTGAATGACAGGAAAGGATGTATATTTACAAATAAAATGAAGTTGACCAGACAAAACATGAAATATGTTGTGTTCATATTGTCTGTAATGAAATACAAGTCAAAGTGAATTTAAAAATCACTACTTTCTTTTTTATTTGCATTTACCATACTGTCCCAACTTTTTCTGATTTGGGGTTGTAGTATATTTAACTGATTTAGAACTATTAACTGTATAAAAATTGACAAAAAAAAAGTACATAATAAAGATTTTTTTATATATTGTAAGCTTATTCAGTAGTATTAAAGATCAGAAAAGCCCATACACAAAGTACATACACCCTTTCTCATCCAAAAAAGTGGTCAAAAGTGGATGAAAGAGACGCATTTAAAAACCTAGTATAGTGTCCCTTGTCTACATGTGCTCCGATCAACCAAAAGCCATCTTAAAACCAGGTGTAAACAGGAGCCTTTGGTGAAAAGGGTGTAAAAGGAGTGTCCTGGGAGCATGGGCCATCTCATCAAACTAGCTGTAATGAGGTAAAATGGTGCTGTGATGAGCCGTTTATGGCTGAGCTTCATTACACCTCTACACCTCGCTCATTCACAGGCTGCTGTTAGAAAATCCCCCAGCGCTGACTTTCACCAAAGCATTGTGTTACACCTAGCTAATGCAGTGACAGACTGTAAAGCTAACAGCTAATATAAAGTGTGCCATTTTCACGGTACCAAAAAAAACAAAAAATTTGTCAAAGGTTGCACATGACGCTCCAAACTGCATCTGTTATGAAGTGGTCCTCGTGTTGAGGTTAATGAGGTCTGAGGGGTTGTGCAAAACTCTCTTCATAAGGGAGCTTTTTAAATGTCACGCAATACTCGGAGGACAAATATCGCCTGTAAGACATTTATGAGAAGCAAATTGAGCTGTCTGAAATTTCAGGCCATTGAACATACAGATCTATTCTTGAGCAAGTCTCCCCAGAAGCCATCGTAGAAGTTGATCGATAATTGCTTCAATATAATAGACAGCCTAACTCTTTATTTTATACTCCAATTTCATTCTATAACTGCCTGGACCCATGTGAATATTATGATATGCGAGTTATAGATGGTTCTTTAATTAGAGGAACTTTTCTGTCCCCTTCAGATATTCAATTCAATTCAAGTTTTTTTGTACAGCTTTACATTACTGAATTACAATCAAAATCCGAAAAGTTAAGGTTATTAGTTACCGTAACTTAATTAGTTACTAATAACTTTAACTAATCAACTAGTAACTAATAGCTTTAACAGTTAAAGTTATTTGATATAAGCATAGTTAACCTGCAGTTATATAGTATATAGGTAATGTCTGTGTGTACATGTTCAGTGAAGTGTATTTGTGTATTATGATATGAATTTTACTTTTGTTCTCTACCAGGACATTCTGTTCATGTACACACTTTCAGGAGTTTCAGGAGTCATAACCACATTTAAAAGCAACCTTTTATCTTAACTTAAACCCCCATAAATCATAAACAATCACAGTTCCAGATTTCCACCTACTCTTAGGTAAGAAAAGCACTGCCCATGAATGCTTATGATCTGAACTATTAGCGCACAGAGGATCTTCCCTGAGTGATGAACTGTAGTGTGTTTTTTTTATAGAACTATTTGACAAGTAATAATATATAATCTGTGGACTTTTCGAGCTGTAACACTTACATTCACATTCTGGGAACACCAAAGCTTCCTATTATATATTTGGAAAAGGGGCATAAGATGTAAACAGGCATATCTCTAATGTGTATTAAAGTAACTAATTGATCAGGTGAGTTTTACAATATTTGTTAGAATTTTTAAGAGTCAATTTGACTCTTGAATGTGGTCATCACTCCTGTTAATTATTAAAGTGTGTGTGTGTACAGAACAGGATTAAGCAACTAAAGTTGAACTGACAATTAACTTATCTACAGTGTTTACATGGACTTACATGAAATGTACACAATGTTTTAAATTAAGATCTTAAAACTCTGTACTTTCCCATATTCAATACTGGAGAATTAAAATTGTTTTACATAAACCATTTTAAATCTGATTTACGTTTTGGCCTATTACAAAGATTAGATTTTTTTTCAAAGAAAATAAAAAGTCAAGAATACAATAAAATAAAAAAATGTATTACAAAATAATTAAATAAAATGTAACAAAAACATTGACACCATCATGCATAATATTTATACATTTGATTATTTTATAGTATAGATTATGTTAAACGATTTGCTTTACCTGTGTAGCAATGAGATAAAGCAGCTCCCCCATTGGTGGAATCAAGCATTGCTTCAATTTGCTGCTCCTAAAGTTCTCCCGGATCAGTTCTGTGAACATGGCCACCGCCTGAGGAACAAACCAAAAGCACACAGACACAGATTTTATATAAACAGCTATAAATAAGATTTAGTTGATCAAAGTGAAGCCATAAAGTTGAAGTCAGAATTATCAGCCCTTCTGAATTATTTGCCCCCAGTATATTTTTCCCCAATTTCTATTTAACGGAAAGAAGATTTTTTTTACACATTTCTATTTCTAAACATAATAGTTTCAATGACTAATTTCTAATAACTGATTTATTTTATCTTTGCCATGATGACAGTACATAATATTTTACTAGATTTTTTAAAGATATTTTTTAAGACTAGTATTCAGTAGGGATGTCCAGATCCGATCACGTGATCAGAAATCGGGCCCGATCACGCGGTTTCAGACTCGATTGGAATCGGAAGTTACCTCCCAATCAGGACTCGAAAATACATGTATATATATATATATATATATATATTCTCATTATTTTTTAACATATCTATAGTTATGCGGTGGCACAGAGTTAGACCTCTTTCTTGACTTCACACAGAAACAGCATGCCGGCAAAACAGAACATGGAAGCAGCTTGAAGCGGAAAGCGCGAGTATGTCTGCGGTCTGGAGGTATTATAAAGTTGATGACGATAACATTGCCATAGCAAACTGTGAGATATGTAAACTTGGGATTGCCTGCCAGGTATTTTAAGTTGAGGCGCTATTTGTTTTTATATTAGATTTTTTGTATGTTTACTGTTGCACAAAGGCCAAAAGTGAAGAATTGAAGTTATTTATTACTTGATTGTTCAAGCTACCTCACAGAAGTGCTGTGTTTGTTAACAGAGTTGTTGAATGTTAAAATAAGGTGAATTAAATAAAAAATAAGGAGCTGGATCTGTTTCTTCGCTCTTCTTTATTCTTTTTTTATGTATTATAGAAGTATCGGATCGGGTTTCGGTAGATACTCAAAATCAAATGACCTGGACTCAAGGGCAAAAAAACCTGATCGAGACATCCCTAGTATTCATTTTAAAGTGCAATTTAAAGACTTAACTAGGTTAATTAGGTGAGTTAGGGTAATTAGGCAAGTCTGTAGACAATTATTATTCTGTAGACAATCAAACTAAAATATTGCATAAGAAGGCTAATAAAATTGATCTTAAAACGCTTTAAAAAATAAACACACTACAGTTCATCACTTAGGGAAGATCCTTTGTGCGCTAATAGTTCAGATCATACGCATTCATGGGCAGTGCTTCTCTTACCTAAGAGTAGGTGGAAATCTGGAGCTGTGATTGTTTATGATTCATGGGGGTTTAAGTTAAGATAAAAGGTTGCTTTTAAATGTGGTTATGACTCCTGAAACTCCTGAAAGTGTACATGAACATGACTCCATGTGTACATGAACAGAATGTCCTGGTAGAGAACAAAAGTAAAATTCATATCATAATACACAAATACACTTAACTGAAAACCTGATCGGGACATCCCTAGTATTCATTTTAAAGTGCAATTTAAAGACTTAACTAGGTTAATTAGGTGAGTTAGGGTAATTAGGCAAGTCTGTAGACAATTATTATTCTGTAGACAATCAAACTAAAATATTGCATAAGAAGGCTAATAAAATTGATCTTAAAACTCTTAAAAATTAAAACTGCTTTTATTCTAGCTGAAATAAAACAAATAAGACTTCTCCATAACCATAAGTAAACATATTCAACTTAAATATTGATTTAGTTGAATCACTTTAAAGCATCATAAGAGCCATAATCAGTAATAAATGAATTACAATTTATTCTGGTGTACATTCATTTTTAGGTTTCTACGCAAATTGTATAAATCAGACCGGTTGCACCAACAGTGCGTAAGTTAAAACTTAGCCTAGCTGTAACTTAAAGGGACATTAAGTTACAACTTTCACATTACTAAATATTTTTGTGTTGCACCACCGAACTTAGTTTAAATGTAATGCTACGTTCCAACAAAATATTTACGGCAGCCTCCCGCCATGTATAATGGTAGAGGAGAGATGACAGTGAGATTAGTTTACACTGAGGAGCTCGCAATGATAATGAAGAATGATCTTCCTCTACTCTCAGCCTTATTTTCTTCCCAAATCTCACATTTTTTTCGGTTTATGAAAGAAGAGTTTAATATCAAGGAGTGTTTTGTGTTAATTGTGTGCACCAATTAAAATGAGAATTTCTTCATAACTGAGTTCTTCTTCCTGCTCTTTTCTCTTTCATGAGTAGGATATAAAAAAATTCAAGTTTAATGTTTTGATAACTTCGTGTGCATTCACGGCTCGAGCTGCAGAAGCGTCTGTTATAGTGACTGACTGTAATTTAATGTGCTATAAAATGTAATTTATAATTTCATTTTCATAAGACAGTTATATACAGATACATTAGTTGCAGAATTTTAAAGCAGTTTAATTATTTAAATGCTTTCTATTGGATATTACGTCATTCAGTGCGACTACGCATGACTTTAAGGAGAGCTTACGACCTACTAACTATGGTAGTAGATTACTAACTAGCTAGTAGTTACTAAGCCCCTAGTGTGGACTTTACGTTCCAGTTTAAGAAAGAACTTACAATCAGCTGGTGCAACCCTACCCTGGCCTTTAGCGTAAGCTTTTTATTAGTGCTGCACAATATATAGTTTTAGCATCAATATCGCAATGTGTGAATATGCAATAGTCACATCGCAGGACATGCAATGTGGAGTCAGGATTGTAGTTGACCAGGTACAACAGTTCAGAACACATGAGAACTTTTGAGTCATTTCAGTTTAACCATAATAAAGTGAACGTTTATCAATTGCTTGTGTTTTTAAGGCCTGTGTAAACATTTTAAGCGAGTTTAATTAAATAAGATTGATTGTATTTAATTAATTACAGTGGTCCCTCGCTATAACTCGGTTCACCTTTCGCGGTCTCGCAGTTTTGAAAAAAGATTGTGCAATTTGACATGCTTTTTTTTTTAACAGCGCATTGTATTCTGCGTCCTGATTTGCTGTAGACCATAGTCAATCAATCTCCTCCGTGTCTCCTGTATAGTACAGCTTTCAGCTTGCCAAATTAACAAATCTTTGATCGCTAGTAGTGTGAGTTCCAACAAGGATGCAAAATGGGTTGTAACTGTCTGCAGCAAGACCATCATAAAGGGGGTCCCACTCCAGATGCGCCCCGCCACACAGCGCCACGCAGCACCATGCATTTTAGAATTGTAAACATAGGTTTATATCAGTGTACACACACTGGCCCCACAAGTCGGCGGCTGTCTGCGTTGCCCAGCTACGACTCAGGACACTGTTCATATTTCTGCCGTGCCACAGAGCGCCATCTGAATAATTTTATTTTAAATAACATGCGAATGTGCGCGTCCGGTGTGTGTTACTTCCAACTGTCATGTGCGCAGCTCATCCGGTGTGTGACCCCCTTAAGGATGGAGTCTGCTTTAGTTTTGTGGATCAGTGACTGCAGGATAAAGACTATTACGCTGGATGCCAACATCATCCACACAAAAGCTAAAAAGCTTTATGAACCTTTTGCTGACACCGATGAATGTTTTGGCCTGTTTCCACTGAGTGGTACTGTACGCTTTTATGGCTGTTTCCACTGTCAAAAGGAACCAAAAAGCAAACCGTACCATACCACTTTTTGGGTACCCTTTCCAAAGGGTACCTAGCACAACAAAAGGGTACCTAAAGGCGGAGCTAGACACGCAGCTGAACACAATTTTTTTTAAAGACAAACGCCACAAGTGCGTGTACAGGAAAACAAAGAAAGCGGCATTTTTAATACACAGCCGAGACATTACATTAATAATATATACATATAATAATAATGAGCCGTGGTTGACCCGAGCTCAAACAAACCTTGTCGTCTTGAGCTCGCGATCGCTCACCGCGCGTCTATATTTCAAATAAAGAACTTCTTGAGCTGATGATAATAACGTGCGCGTGATTATTGAAGCGCTTCTGACATCCGATTCTTTCAAAAACGGACAAACACTAGAGTGAAGGGTGAAAAAACAAAGGAGAAGCCGGAAAAAAGAAAGGAGCAAATGATTCTTTCAGCAACCTAAAACATGAACAAACTGCCATGTTTAACTACTATCATCACCTTTCGGACTATTATGATCTTGGAATAAAGGAATTACTTTCTAACAATATGTTAACGTTACATGTGCTGGTGAAGATTAAAGATACAGATGAGAGGTTTGCACTGACTGTAGGCTATATGCTGCATGTTGTTTTTGAACCCAAAAAAGGACTAAATGTATGCTGTGTGTAGTTTTTTTCTGCAATTGGTAACATATCAGAGACTGTAAGGGTCTGTATGTGCTCATATATTCCATTTATTTATTTATTTTATATAAGTTACAGTAGGCTATTTTGCACATTTTGATCATTAATCTGCAGTTATAATCAAATCATGTCCATAGAAAGGTTAGTAATGAACATTTATACACAAGTATTTATACTTTATTTATACACCAACTGTTTTGTGAGAAGTGCTTCTCATACGATGTGAACGACCCATACAGCTTTACTTTGACATTTCCTCGAGCAAGAATGACGTCGACTGAAACTTTCTGTCGTACACCTCACCCACCAAAAGGGTACCCCTGGTACCCTTTTGGCAGTGGAAACACAAGCCTGATAAAGGTGACCCGTACCAACCCATACCATACCACTCAGTGGAAATGGGCCATTTGTGCCTGAAAACAAGTTTTGATCTTTGGTTATATTCTATAATACTGGACTTATTTTTCTACGAAAGTTTGAACTTTGAGAGTGTTTATACAAGAGAGAAAAGTGTGAAAATGTTAATGCCTGTCTGAGAAAAGTGTATAAAGTGCATAGTGAGGGGTTTTACAGCCTTAAAGCATCTATAATAATTGTAAAAAATAAAGCTGTGAATAACGAGGAACCACTGTACACAAAGAACATACAGCTTTATTTTTTTTTTCTCTACCTGTTTACTGTTAGACTCCTTCATTTGAGTATTTACTTTATTTATCTCTGCTTGTAATTGGTTTATTATTCTATTTTATGCAGATGCACGCCCCAACAAAATTGTCCCAATCTATAAAATTATTAATTATTAAGTTATCTTGGGAAATATTGCAATATACATCGCAGAAAATTAAAATATAGCAACATACGTTTTTTTCCAATATCGTGCAGCCCTACTTTTTATTATCTTCTCGCTCTGTGACTTGCTCGTCTGAGTAAGTATATATGCTTCTCTCTCTGCAGTCAGTTTCTCAGCAGGGTGCTATGCAAATGCACCTTGTAGCATGTTTGGCCCCGTGACTGTTAAAGTCTCATAAGTGATGACTTTGCAGGGAACAGATGTTGGCGGCTGCGTTTGATGAGTCTTGGCAGCGAGCGATGCGCAGCGATGATTCCGTTACACGGGAAGAAACAAACAAGGCTAAGCTGTCTTATTCAGCCGCACATGCAAAGTAATGCCTGCTCTAAAACGTATCATTATCATCAACAAACACACGCGTGCACACACAAATTCTCTTCTAGAGTGTGTCGCTATTATCCGCATCACCATACACATAATATAGTGCATTAGAAAACATCATTATCGTTGACACACACACAGATAGCATGGTATTAGAAGGTTTAAGCTGCTCAAAGGTGGAATGCTGGAGAAGAACGAGGAGCGCTGCAGGATTCCACTAAATCCTCAGGTCTGAAATCAGGGATGGGTTCATAAGCTATAGCAGACTGCACACCACAACTGTAATATTAATAGCACAGATAAACATTATATTTTAAAATCAGTTTCAGTTTTAAGATCAGTTTTTTTTTTTTTTTCCATCTGATAAAAACACTGGCAGCCAATCAGAACCCATTGTGTTTTAAAGAGTTAAAGCATTTAAATTAGCTATACGTAACATTATTAATTTACTACTTTTAATTAAACAAAAATATGTATTTATTTAAATAGTGTACAATTTCACTTTCAATACCCATAATGGGGCTTTCACACCAGACGCGGCTTATTCGTGCGTAAATAGATGTGCGTGAACATTTTGAGTTTACTCGCTTCATTTGCGCATCAAATTCGGTTCATTTGCGTGTGAAATTCACTTCACAATAGACACGGATTTGCGTCATGGCCGGGGCTTCTGTCTGCCCGGTGACTCTAACTTCGCTGCTAAATAGCTAACATGGATTTTATTGAGAGAGTAGCTGTGCTTTAGGAAGGCTGAAAACCAGCGTATATTCATTCGGCGCCGTGTCTGAGACTACTACATCCTTTCAGAGGTGCACCCAGCTCTGTGAGTTCATCAACTCCTCCAGAAACTATACCTGAATACTGAAAGCTTTCAGCGGTGCTTCAGACTAAGCCGAGCCCAGTATGATGAGCTGCCATCCGGTGTCAACTAGTGCCAACTGGCGCTACGTCATAATCACGCCCAAACTAGAGCAAGCTCCTGATTGGTTAACACGGTGCAAATGTCTGCTAAAGTTCAGATTTTCCAACTCGAGCGTTTCGCAGGTTAAGCAAGTCGAACACACAAAATGCCCAATTTGCGCTGCTCCATTTGCGCAAATCGCTTCATTCATCTGCATCTGGTGTTAACGCACCATAAAGTTCTGATGCTGTTTTAACACCAAAACACAGAGCACCACGTCAGTTACTCTAGTTTTCTTGTCTAATCTCTTTCCCCTAACTCTTGAGTTTAATTCTTTGAACTTGTGCAGAAGACACGAAATTGCAAATTCTGCATCTTTCATACATTTCACGTCACATTGTCCACATCATTCAGGCTACGTGGCAGTAACACCATGTCCTAAGAACACGCAACAAGATTCAAATGACAAGCAATTGGTCTGTCCGCACAAGATGCGACACGACTGAAACATTTAAATACCAGAGCCATTCAGAAGCGCAGAATAGTGCACTGCACTGGAATTGCAATGGTAAGGTTTGTAATCTAATTAATATTAAACCTCTTTAACATTATTAAAAGTAAAAGCTAAGTGACTGAGATCTGTTAGTTTGCACTGAGTCACAGTTATAACATTTGTTTACAAACCATGTTTGCTAGTTTTTTTGTTTTTGTTTTTTTAAGATCTGAGGTAAAATATCTGCTGTCGCTTTAAGTATATGGCAATAAATATCACATTAAACAGTATACAAACTCACATTAGTAGCGTTTAACACGAAATAAAGCACATTATCAGCACCTAAGGTGATCGTTGTCATTATGTTGTTGTTCAGCCGCGACATCGAAGAAATAGAAACCATTTCTAAACTAACATTAATAAACTACTTTTATAAAATGAAATACTTTTAACATGGACAGATACCTTTTGTTGCATGTTGTGGCATCACAGTGTGGCGCTTGTAGTTAGGACAGTGTTTTTGGTTTTTTTGCGCATTTGCATGGACATGTAACTTCACTTAATTCAGCATTTGGTGTGAACCCAGCGTAAGATTTCATTAATTTGTATGGTCTAGAAATCATACTTCATGAGCACTGTGCACTGATCACACCACTCACACACCACAGCGTGCCCTATACTGACACTGAGGAGAAGAAAATGTTGAATAAAGTCGTCTTTTTTTTTTTTTTTTCTGTGTGCACAAAAGTATTCTCGTAGCTTGAAAATATTACGTTTGAGAAACTGAAGGCATATACAGTAGTCTGCTTTTTGATATTATTATTGTTTTTTATTTGTATTTATTATTTTTTAATATTATTATTTATAATTATTTTTTAGGGGTTTACACCTTTATTGTGATATAGGACTGTGGAGATTTCAGACAGGAAAGCATTGGGAGCAGAGAGAGGGGAAGGACCGGCAAAGGACCTCGAGCTGGGAATCGAACTCGGGTCGACAGCTTTTTGATATTTTTATGCACTTTTAATGAGTCAGGACCATTACTATCTATGAAAGATGAGGGAGCTCTCAAATTTCATTTAAAATATCTTCAATTGTGTTCCGAAGATGAACAAAGATGTTTGGAACATCATGAGGATGAGTAACTAATAACAATTTTAATTTCTGGGTGAACTAACTCTTTAAGAATCCAGGAACGTAAGACTGAAGATACTAATCCTGATGCTACCTGAGGTCTAGCTGGCTCATTATCAAAGATATGCATTAAACATAATTAATGCTGCACTGTGCCACCGAAAATCAAACCTATCCTTAATACAAACAAAAGTAATCCAAACTCTCTTAACTTTATATGTTTAATCTCCTAGCTGTAATCATGATTTGCACTTTAATAGGGTCTTAAGTTTAAGGAACAGCTGTCTCTGTGTGTATATCTGCAGTGCATTAGCTCTCATCAGCTCTGTGTTTGATGTCACCAATGTCACTTTGTCATGCCATGCATATTAAACAATACAACTGTCACGGTCACACAAGGAAGTATAAACTTCAAGGGTCTTCAAGAGCATTGGAGAAGACAGGAGAGAAGACGAGGGGGACCATGCGTCTTTGATTCCAGCCGCTGACTGAGTGAGGTGAGTATTTATGGTGTGTGGTGATTGCAGGTGATTAGTAATCTGGTGAGGGTTCACGGGTGTGGTGCGTGGTGGATGGTGAGTGAGAGCGGTGATTGGGACTAGGAGAAGGAGCAGCGGGTGTGACAACAACTCATTACGATATATATATATATATATATATATATATTTTTATTATATATATATTTTCAGGAGTAGAATAAAACCTAGTCTGTGATAGAAATGTGATAGAACACAAACTGCAACACCTATTCTCAAGTGTTTATATACTATAGTTTAAAATGTAGCCTTCTGTAAAACTGTAAATGTTTCTGATTTGCCACTCAAGAAATCATACCGACTCATGATATATATGCATTGTCTAGTATATATTTTGTTTCCATTGGCTGAAATAAAAACTAAAAAATAATAATTAAATCAATACTAGTCGATAATATTAGCTCCATCAAGAAATTATTTTTATTCCTTTTATTTTTCTATTTATCTTTTTGATTGGCTTCAAAACAAACCACTATTGTCCAATGACTTGCCTAATTAACCTAACGTACCTAATTACTCTTTAAATTGGACTTAAAGGTGAATACTAGTCTCTGGCAAAATATAATTTGCTTTCATCATGGGAAAGATAAAATAAAGTAGTTATTAGAAATTAGTTATTCAAACTATTACGTTTAAAAATGTGTTAAAAAAACTTCTCTCTGTTAAGAGCACTTGGGAAAGATTTACAATTTTAATTTCATAGGAGGGCTAATAATTGTGCCTTTAACTGTACATAACGTATACTGTAAATATGCATGTATTTCTGGTTACAAGGAAAAGTAAAAAAATAACATTTAGATTTTTACTATGTTCTTCTTCTTCTTAACTTTTCTTTTCTTTATTATTATTATTATTATTATTATCATAAACCTTAAAAAAAGCAGCTTAGCAACTGGAAAGAATTTCCACACTGAACATGGTGATTTTATAATGGAGAATATATATGTACGTACTGTATGTATGTATGTATGTATGTATGTATTTATGTATGTATGTATTAGTATGTGCATGCATGAATGAATAAATGAATGAATGAATGAATGTATGTATGAAAGAAATGTTGACATTCTTTATCTCACTTAGATTGTGTGACTTAGATTATGCTAGGGTTTCAAAGAGAATTTTCAAATGACTTCAATGCAAACTTGCAAAAGTTCATGGACACGGTCATATCACCTACTGACTATATGAGAGTCACATATTGGATTTCTTTGTCGTGTGTCCCATTTATCTAGTGACTAGTACAATCTAGTGATCAGACGACCAGATAATGAACATAATTTAATTTGAACAAATATTCAGATATATCCAGTTTCTGAAATAATATAAATATAATGTGGAAGTAACTAGTGAAGTGGCCGGTTTGTCAGCCAGCTTATCTTATCTATTTTCTATTAAATGTGTGCCCTTTTTTATTATTATTTACAACATATAAAGTAAAATAAGCAAAAATAAATAAATCTTTTAAGTCCAAAAGTTTGTCAGGAAATATTCCAATATTAATCCATTGTGGACCCTAGATGGACAATGTTGCGCCAAACAATCAATCAATCAATCAATCAATCAATAAAAACTGATTTCAAATTCTGGTTACACTTTATTGATTTATTTATTCATTTATCAATCAATCAATGAATAAATAAATAAATAAATAAAAACTAATTTTCAAATTCTGGTTACACTATTTATTTATTTATTTATTTATTTAAGTCACATTATCTACTAAGCACATACATTTAAATGAATCATTTATTACAACACACTTACAATTAATTAATTCCCTTTGGGGTCTAAACAAACAAACAAAATAACTTACTGTGTACATACATTGTGCTTAAATTATTTAACTATTTGCATGTAATTACATCTGTTATTGCATTTACAATTACACTGTTGACCCATCCCTTACACCTTAACCCACCCATACCACCAAACCTGCCCCTAACCCTACCCGTAATCCCAAATTAATAGCTCTATAAGTCTGCAATACAATATGAACACAATAAGTACACTGTGCTTATTTATTTTGATGCAAGTACATAGTAGTTACTATGACTTAAATTAAAGTGTAACCAAAATTCCTAACAACAACAACATCAACTGCACGAGACAAAACACACGAGAGTATTGTGAGATGCAGATCTGATCAACTGAAGCTCATTGGATCAATATAATTCCCTGAGTCAGTCATGAAAACGCAGTCAAACTGTGTGTTAGACGTCCAGCGGGCAGAGCGAGGAGAAACACAGCGCCCTTGATACACTCTCGCTGCTTTCCAATCACACCGATACTCTTTAAGTGTGCCACTTAAAATTCAACTCTGAAATATTCACTCCCTCCGGCACCAGGCGCTGCAGATGGCGATGCCTTTATGCGCTGACAGAATCTGGATTTTTAATACATTTGGCTATGAAATATATATAGCAGAAGTAACTTTAAAATGACTTTCCTGAAAACGGTTTACCATCAAATAAATAAAGAAGTCCCAAAAAAGAAGGGAGAAAAGAAGCGCAAGCGGCTCATCCCTGTGGTACCTCCTTCAGACAGGCTGCGCTGTAATTCTTAGCAGTGTGTAATGGGATTGGTCAGGGGAAACATTGCCGGCTCTTCTGAGAGTAACTGTGAATTTAGGCTAGGGGCACGGGGGATTGCCGATGCCAAGGACAATGATTAATTTACTACTTCATTAGACTAGCGCTCAAGCATTCATGGCGAACGCAGACACAGTGGCTTTCAGGGAGGATTAAAAAAGCTAACCGAATAAAGCACGATGAAAATGTCCAAGAAAAAAAACTTTTCTAAGAGGGAACGTTTTTGCTCTACCTGTAATTGAGTCATTTCCTTGCTCCTGCATCAAGCCCCTGTGCGACATTTCTATTAATAGAGGCTTTTAACGTTGCCATGACAACGAATTAGCCCAAGTTTCTCTTAGATGATGATGATGGATACTGCCTGTGGGTGAAACTTATGAGGAGCCTCTTACTGCAAAAGCTTCCAGCTCCAACGACACTCATTACAGCTCGGAATCCATATTTTATTTTTATAATATATATGTCATTTAAAATGTACGTTTAAGGCTGCAGCATGTTTGCACAATTTGGACGAGTAAATTTCAGCTATCGAACGTCAAAGCTAGTATGCTAATTTAGCAGCTGCAGAAATTCATGTCATTTATAATGGACAGAGTCCGAATTCTTTTAGCTTCAGACTCAAATTTCATCGCATTAGAGGACAACAAACATTTCTATATAATTTTTCATATTATTATTATTATTATTTTTTTTTTTTTACCTGCAAGGCACTATGCATATATTTTAACCATATTAGTATTTCCCTCCTGATTATTGACATTCACTTAAAGAGACAGTTCACCTGAAAAAAAAAAGACAAATCTGTCATTATTTACTCACCCTCCACTTGTTCTAAACCTGTTCAAGTTTCTTTCTTCTATTTAACACATGGGAAAACTGGAATGTTGCAAAAAACAGACTTCATTGACTTCCGAAGTATTTTTTTTTTCCAACTTTCTTCAAAATATCAAATATCAATATAAAATGTTTTGTGTACAACAGAAGAAAAAAGAAAATCAAAAAAGTTTAGAATCACTTGAGTGTGAGTAAATGATAAGGAACTTTTCATTTATGGGTGAACTATTCATTAAAGACAGACAGGACTCCAATTTAATATCTGTGTTTACATTATTCTCTGTCCAGAACTAGAATGATTCCACTGGTGATCGCTAACTGGTGATCCACTGGTGTTTCTAAAACATTTAATGCACTCTACCTGATTATTACACCACATGATAAATTGCCAGAACAGAATAGTTATGAACATTTTTGATGTTTGTCAAACTGTCAAAATAACTAAATGAGGTTTTGAAGCACCAAACAATGGACCCATTTCACAAGACATCATAATCTTTAAGTCATCATAATCTTAAATCCTTGAAAGTTTTTAATATTTAGATTTAAAAAAAAGGTATAATATTTATATGCATTTATGTATGTATTATATCATCTTTGCATCAAATTACAAAAAAACGAATTACCGCTTATGCAAGGTGTTTCTAATGGATCCTCTACGGGGCTGAGAGTAAATTTGACGTTATTCTCTCCTCTGGCTGCGGTTATCAGTCTCACATTATTTTTTTTCCTTTTTCTGAAAGTCTTGATAACACCATCGAGGAGTTTTTCTTTTATTATTTCAGCAAATAGGGTTGTAAAAAAATTATTTGTTGCACTCTCCCATTCACTGCGCTCTAAGTTTACCCAGCTATGACGCCTTCCGCTACTGAGAAACCCAGAAATGCGAAAAGGGTCTATGAAGATTCTGCATAGCTGTTATTATTATTATTATTATTATTATTATTATTACTATTATTATTATCCTGTATTTTATTGATTTATCTATTATATAGGCTATTTATTACTTGCTGGTTTAATTAAGCTTTTCCTAAAACAAAAACCACAGCAAACATATTTTTTTGCAATGATTTATAGAAGACGCCCATTAAAATTGTCATTCAATGTAACAAACTATTGTTTACATACCAAAATCGTATCTATAAACACCAAATAATGATTTCATCCATATTTTGACCTAGCTGTTCTTCGAAGACAAGTCTGAAACATTACAGTACACTGTAAAAAACATATAGCTTCCTTAAATCACTTCAACTTACGTCAATCAAACTGACTAAAAATTCTAAGTTAAACTTTGTGTAACTTAAATAATGTAATTTCGTAAACCTGATTACCTGATTTGTAAACTTATTAAAATAACTTAAGGTAACAAAAACATTTGTGGTCATTACTTTTATCATATCCCTTTCTACAGTCAGATGCTTAAAATGCATATTAAAGGGATAGTTCACCCAAAAATGAAAATTTACTCACTATTTATTCACCCTCAAGTGGTCCCAAACATGGAGTAATGAAGTTTTTTTATTTTATTTTATTTTTTTGGTTGTTGTTGTTGAACACTAAAGAAGATATTTTGAAAAACATTGGAAACCTGCAACCATTGACTTGCAGTTGAAAAAACAAATACTATCATAGTCAATGGTATGACAGAATAATTATTTTTGGTGTGTGTGAACTATCTCTTTAATACATTCTGCATGCGTAAAATAAATCCCAAAACCAAAATTGGATATACCGTGTTTGTCCATAAAATAACAGCACATCTTTTTTTATCATCAGGCCATTAGATCTTCTCTCACGGTGGCTTGGATTTCCAGTGGGAACTAGATATATATGTTTTGACGTAGGTTAGACATCTAGATATTGGATGCAAATCGGATACTAAACCACATACTGAAAAGACTCCTTATGGATATGGAAAAGTCCGATCTCATGTGGATTGTGTGTCCTGATATGGGTAACAGTATCCAATCAGTGTAAATGAGAGTAAAAAAAAAAGTAAAAATGTATTTTAAATCTGTGGCACACTCAAAAAAAAAAAAAAAAAAAAAAAGGTTTATGCTGCTAGTTCAAACTATTTATTTAAAATGAACAATTCTTGAGATTTTTTGAGGAAAAACTTTTTTATGTTCAATCTACTTCTATGTGTTTAGTTGATTGGTTTCTGTTGTGACAACAGTAATGAATTGTTTGAAACCCAGCACTTTTAACAGTGCAGCACTAACTGGTGGTGGATGAGGAGATTCCCCCAAATGTGTAAAGCGCTTTGAGTGTCCAGAAAAGCGCTATATAAACGTAAGGAATTATTATTATTACTATTATTATTATTATTATTATTAACACACAGTTGTCCTAACACAAATCGATTAAGTTAACTTGATGGATTTTTTTTTAACAAATTTAAGTGGATTGAACATAAAACTATTAAGTTGTCCCAAAATAACTTAAGAATTGTGTTTTTTCAATTCATTTTAAATAAGTAGTTTGAACAAGCAGCAAAACAATTTTTTTTTTGTGAGTGTGAACGCTCCCTTTGAGTCGATTTTAGAACAAATATTGTTGTATTTACAACTCGTCAAGCGATCAAGCGCACGTTTCTGTTCTTTTGTGTTTGGTACTTGTAGTGTTGTATTCAGTCAGTATTAAATAAACAAAAAATAAACAAAGTGCACTCAAAAAATGGCGTTTGCCTGTTTGTTAAAACTACTTATTTAAAATGAGCTGAAACAACACAATTCTTGAGATTTTTTTGGGACAACTTAACTGTTTTACGATCAACCCACTTCAATTTGTAAAAACAAATAAGTTAACTTTATTCCTTCATGTTTTAAAAAACACAAATCGATTGTGTGGAACCCAGCATTTTTTACAGTGTGTATGATATATACACTGAAAAAAAGCTTTCATTCATCCAATTAAAAAAATTTAGGGTAATGGTTCACATCTAAATTTTATCATTTGACCCAATGAAAAATAGATAATTTGCCTTAAACATGATTTTCTATCTCCATAAGAACAATTTTATATAACCTGGTACAAAGCATATTTGTCTTGTTGAAGAAAGTCAATTAATTTAAATTCTCTTTTTGTTCTAAACAAGAAGATATAGCTTTAATCAAAACAACAATTCCCATAAAATGTTCATTCATCCAATTAAAATGAATTAGGATACTGGTTTCACACCTAAATTTGTTCACTTGAGCCAATGGAAAATAAATCATTTGCCTTATACAATATTTTTGTTTCTGTTAGCACACAAGCGAGGAGAACACTCGTGTCCTGTACACCACACAACCCTGTGTCTGTTGTCAGCAGTCTGGCAAAATAAGCAGGTAGGGGAGAGCACTGTCAGTTAACCTTTTTATTCTGGAGCTCAGAACATGAACAGCTCTTAACAGGACCATACCACCGGTGTGCTTCCTTTACACACTACCCTCGTTGATGGTGATGGACAATATTTTATAAATAAATTAAATAATGGGCTTTAATCACAGAAGCCAACTCATAACATAAACATAAACACACAAAGTTTATAACAAAACAACCCATGTATTTTAACTAGCATAACACATAAACTAACTCTAAACCATTTCCAATGATGCACCTGGCTATAGTGCTGTGAGCCAGGTCATTATTGTGTGAGTAACCTTAAAATTTTACATTGGTCAAAACAAATATTTCTTAATTGAGCTCTTAATCCAAAACTATGTTTTGAACTTAAAATATATTACTTGAAAAATAAAACAAATAATATTAAACTGAAATGAATGATACATTTTTAATTGGATGAAGTACTGCTTGAATTTTTTTTTTTTCAGTGTACAGTTGAAGTCTAAATTATTAGCACTTCTGTAAATTTCTTTTTCAAAAATTTCCCAAATGATGTTTAACAGAGCAAGGAATTTTTCAGTATTTCCTATTATATTTTTTCTTCTGGGGAAAGTAGGGCTGGGCCGATAAAACAGTATCGGTATTTATTGACCGAACACAATTGTCAATAAGAATTGTTTTTAAAAGTTCGGTATGAAGTTTCAGTATGAAGCACTAAGGTTTTATTAATATGTGGCTTCTGAGTGCGCACCTTGTAAGGAATGCCAATAAGCTTATTTCCAATCAAGGCGCATGACTTGCAAATAGGGAGCGTTTTCGCATTTTCCAGGCGCACCTAGTTGAATGCCATGAGCGCACCGCGATTCATGTAACTAGAACTAACCAATCTGCCTCACACTTTGTATGGAATACACACATTTCGGTAATAATGGCAGACTAATTACCTCAGACAAACACAGAGCACCCAAACACTGCAGTGTTTTTTAATTTTCTCCATAAATAAAACTTGTATCGGAACCTCAGCAATAGTTTGCCCGCTTGTCATCCTCTGAGTCTGAGAAAACGGTTGATAGTCGCCTAGTTAAGAGAGACGCCAGGGGAGCACAAGTGCAAAGCACATTGAAAATGGTACTTTGAAAAGCGCATTGAAAAGGAAACCATGCGCCGCACACTTTTCACGTGCTTTTAGATGCAATATGTGAATGGACTCGGGTTGGATTGCGTAATCGTCACGTCAGGTCAGAATAACACACGCAAAAATGAGTGCCGTGACAAGCAGCAGTGAGGAGATTGTAAATAAAAAGGATATAAGGATGTCACCAGAGTGGCTTTTTGGTTTCTTTTCTTGTGCATCCCAGCCACTAGCACACCATCTGAAAGATTTATTTTAGCATAGGGGTAATGTAGTCATTCAAAATATGTATTTGAATAACAATGGTTGTTTCCTTTACTTGAAAGCTCACATTTGATTATCATAATTTGTTTTGTTTTATTTGTAATATTCCAGAATGGATTGTAAAAAAAATATTAAATAATTATCGATACCGAATGATATGAAACAATATATTGTGATAATTTTTTTTGCTGTATCGCCCAGCCCTAGCAGAAAGGCTTATTTATTTTATTTCAGCTAGAATAAAAGCAGTTATTAATTTTTTCAAATCCATTTTAAGGTCAATATTATTAGCCCCCTTAAGCAATATATTTTTTTGACTGTCTACAGAACAAACCACTGTTATACAATGACTTGCCTAATTACCCTAACGTGCCTAATTAACCTAATTAAACCTTTAAATGGCACTTCAAGCTGAATACTAGTATCTTGAAAAATATCTAGTGAAATATGATGTACAGTCATCATGGCAAAGATAAAAGAAATCAGTTATTAGAAATGAGTTATTAAAACTATTATGTTTAAAAATGTGTTGAAAAAAAATCTTTCCGTTAAACAGAAATTGGGGAAAAAAATATACAGGGGGGCTAATAATTATGACTTCAACTGTACATATATGGAGATTTGTTCAGCTTTTAGTTCAATATATGATCTAGGCGGGCCCTCTAGAGTGCAGATGAACCATAAGAAAACGGCTCTGCGTTTTCTCGCCAAAGAAGAAGCGCTGAAAGAAATCGCCATGACAGGATGGTCCGCTTAGACACAGAACCCCCGTAGAGCACCAAGGAAAGCCTCCATCGCTTCAATACCGACCCACTGAGCCCAGAACAGCTCGAATGAAGGCCGAGCCGAGAAAAGCTAAGAAGTTTAAGCTTGCATTGTGTGAAAACGAGCGAAAAAACTCAAGATTTCGACAGACGGCCATTTTGTGCCACTGTCCATGTACTGCGGGAAAAAAAAAATCTCCATTAAACAAAGAGGTGGGGAAGTTGCTAGCAAAATGGAAGGCTCTGAATGTTTGATTTTCTCTGATTTTAGCACAATGCATCAGTGCGCTGCTTTGATTATTAGTGAAAAAGCTTTTATAGACCTGTTTGGATGAGATGTCTTTCCTCTTTGTATTTGATAAGGCCGAGATGGAGATGTAAAGGCTAATTTCACTTGGCTTTTACTGGATTTGAAGTGCTTTGGATGGAGAGCTGAGAAATGGGTTTTGTTTACTGGGTTTTGTTTTCATCTGAGTGGAAGATGAGGATTTGCAAGGACAACAATGCTGCAGTGACACCTGCTGGTGCGATTGGTGGTTTTCAAACATGTCCATCTTGATTTTGACACACACACACACACACACACACACACACACACACACACACACACACACACACACACACACACACACACACACAGTTCTGACCTCTGAGACAGGAGCGTGGTCTCGGAGCTCTGTGCAGTGGGACGCCAGCAGGCCGATCGCTCTCATCACTTTGCTTCTTCTAAAACACAAAAATGTGAACAAATCAAATGACTTTCATCAGGTCGTTTCATTCGATCTGTTGCACTGTGTTCATATTTGACCTTTAAAGATGACATTTGTTCCATCTTTTCAATATCTTTGGCAGAAATAAGCATTTCAAATTTGTTACAGGAATAAATGGCAATGAAATAAACGGTTATTTTAAATTGTAATCATAATTAATATTATCTTTACTGTATTTTAGGGAGTTTTAAGCATTGTTTTATTAGAGAATATTAGAAAGTTGATAATATTCATATACATTCATATACATGTGTCTAGGTCTATTTATTTAATTTTTTTAAGGTATATTTTTATAACCAGCTGGAATTATAATTTTTTTCTGGTACAACAGTCCATGTCAAACTTCTCTGTAAGGGAATTAAAATCTGACCTTATCACAAAAATAATAAATAAATTAAAAAAAATAATAATAAATAACATGTATATTATAACCATTAAACAATCATTTTATCATGGTTTTATAACCATGATTTTATAATCATTTTATTCCATGAACAAACTATTTTCCCCAATTATTATTATTATTATCATCATCATCATCATCATCATCATCATCATCATTATTAGTAGTAGTAGTAGTGTACTATTTAATTATTTAATTTCATTAAAATTTGGTTGCATTTTGTTTTGAATATGTCTTTAAAGACATAATTAATGACACAAAGGTATAATTTGTTCAGTTTAAATAAATGAAAAGAAAATGTTTCAAATAAACTTTAGAATCATCTAAAAATCTTAGCAAGGTATTATGCATTTCACAAATTAATATTAAATACATTAAAATTATATAATAATAATAATATTTATAATATATTTATTATATATATAATATATTTATTATATATATATATATATATATATATATATATATATATATATATATATAGAGAGAGAGAGAGAGAGAGAGAGAGAGAGTAAAATAGTATTATATATAATTTAACTAAAACAATAGTAAATATTAAAATAAAATTAAAATAATATTAAAACTATAATTTTATTAAAACAATATTAAATATTAAAACAACATTAAAATAATATTACAACTATAATTAATACAATATTAAATATGAAAACAACATTAAAATTATATTAAAACTGTAATTAAAACAATATGAAATATTAAAACAACATGAAAATAATATTAAAACCATAATTTAATTAAAACAATAATTGATTAAAACTATAAGAATTAAAAGCAATTCAATTTATTAAAATGAGCTTGAAAAATTAATTTGACATTGAAATTCAGCTTTATCATCATAAGAGTCAGAAAATGTTTTTTTTTTTGTTTTTTTAAGTGTAAGACTATTTCATAATAATACTATATTTAGTGCATATTTGCAAGCGTAATCTGGTTGACTAAATACTTATTTTAAATATCAGGAATAATATACAATTAAAGTATAACATGATTGCATCACACTTCGCGTGTTAAAATCCCTGTAACACACAACCCTCTTCTAGTTTACTGTTGTATTTGACTATTTTTGCCAGCACATCACTCATCATTCACTCTGTCTCAGAGCATTGTGTAATGCTAGTTTTCAGTGTCATTTAAAACTGAAGTGGTTGCATGGTGACTGTAGTGTGGAGACAGAGACTGTAATCCTGTGAGGGGCCACAGAGACACATGCCTATCATTCCTTCCACTGAGCCAAAATGGACAGAGAGAGACAGGCTCTGCATTTCACTGAGCACACACTCCAACACTGCCACCATCACTGTCATCTTCTATTGTGTTTCATAGTGATAAATTAAACAGCTGATATACAGTTGAAGTCAAAATTATTCGCCCTCCTGTGAATTGTTTTTCTTTTTTAAATATTTCCCAAATGATGTTTAACAGAGCAAGGAATTTTTCACAGTATTTCCTATAATATTTTTTCTTCTGGAGAAAGTCTGATTTGTTTTATTTCAGCTAGTATAAGAGCAGTTTTTATTCATTTATTTCTTAATTTTAAGGTCAATATTATTAGCCCCCTTAAACAATTATTTTTTTGATTATCTACAGAACAAACCACTATTATACAATGACTTTCCTAATTACCCTAACTTAATTAACCCAGTTAAGCCTTTAAATGTCACTTTAAGCTGAATACTAGTATCTTGAAAAATATCTAGTCAAATATGATGTACTGTCATCATGGCAAAGATAAATGAAATCAGTTATTAGAAATGAGTTATTAAAACTATTATGGTTAGAAATGTGTTGACAAAATATTTCCGTTAAACAGAAATTGGGAGAAACAATATACAGGGGTGCCAATAATTCAGGAGGGCTAATAATTCTGATTTCAACTGTTGTTGATCAAGTGAAATCAATGTAAAATCAATACTGCAAAAAAGAAATCTGTTCATCAAACATCATGTGGAATTCAATTCTTTTTTTTTTCCCATCAGCTATCAGACTTTTAAACGGATAGCCACTTGGTTTGCACTATTAATGCATACAACTGCACTCAATCTGCTCCGGCCATTATACTGTTGTTTGCACATAAGCCAACTGCACTATAGGCACTTTTTGCATAATAAGCACAATTTTACATAATTAACTACTATACATTGTTTACATATGTTTACATTACTCCACAATCAGTATTATATATTGTTTACATTTATAGATATTTATATATATATATATACACATTTCATAGTTATACTTCTGTGTATATATGTGCATCACGTGTATGATGTGTATATTATGTGTATGACTTCACTGTAGATGGCAAAGTAAGAATTTCATTGTACAGGGAAACTGGTTTCCTTACTGTGCACATGACAATAAACAAATTGAATTGAATTGAATTAAATGCAGAACTGTTACACTATATTACACTTTAATGCTTTTATTTAACTATAACATAATCTCTTGTTTATATACTCTGACACATCCACCCAGTTACTTTTACATGCGCACACATACACTGGCCTTTATAGGTTTTTTTTATCTGCTATTTGTTTTTCTCTATTTCCCCTTTGTATTTGATTTCATGTGATGTAATTTGTGCATATCTTTGCATAAAAAATTATACTGTAAAAAATAAATAAAAAAACGTTTCTTACTTCGAGTTTTTGTCTTGTTTCTAGTCCAAAAATCTAAAAACTCTAAAATCAAGAAGCATTTTCTAGACAAGTAAAAAAAATATATAGTTTTGAATATATATTGAAAACTATATTTTTATAAATAAGAAGTCAGAAATAGGTAATCAAAATTAAGCTTTTCCTCAAAACAAGCTAAATTATCTGCCAGTGTAATAATAAAATAATCTTACTTCAAACTGAAAACAAGATTATTTTGCTTACCACACAGGCAGATTATTCTTGTATGGAGGAAAATGCACTTAATTTTGATGACTTATTTATAAAAACAAAACAATATATATATTTGTAATAGTCTAGAAAACGCTGGCTTTAATATTTGATTTGTTTTGGTAATATTTGAACTAGAATCAAGATAAAAACATGTTTGCAGTGTACTGAGGAAGCGTGAAACTTACATATCCCAGTTTGGAGCCATTCGCATCTGTTGAACCAGCACAGGGAACTGTGTTAGAAAAAAAAAGGTGGAAAAGCATTGTATGAGATGTTTTTATAAATATTTAATCCCTGTAAGATGCAGTAAGGCTTTTTAAAGTTCTTTTAGCAGTGTGAATGATTGGCTTCATAATTAATAAATGAATTAATTAATTACATAAATATATATACTAGATTTATTTATTTTAGTATTATTAATTCTTAATTTAAAGTATGCTTTGCTTTAGGGCTCCACAATATATCGTTTCAGCATCGATATCGCAATGTGGGCATCTGCAATAGTCACATGTCGAGTCAGGATTATACACTCTAAACAATGCTAGGTTCCACACAATTCCTTCTTGTTGTCCCAACACAAATTGTAAAAATTTAGTAATGTTCAATTTATTTTGTTTATTTGAATTCAGCCCATATAAATTGTTTGCAACCACTTACCATAAAAAAAATTCAGTAGATCCAATGAATAATTTTTTCAGTGTATACGATGAAGACTATACAGTGTTTTTTTTTACATTTACATCATTCACATTTTTGCCTAAGACAAAGCTAGACACCCAGAAAACCATAAAATACTGTTTATTTCATTTATATCTTTGCTCCACTGTATTTATCAATGCCTGTGATTGGTTTATCATATTTTACGCAGATGCACGAATAAAATATCGAAAGGTCAGTTTTTTCCAATATCGTGCAGCCCTACTTTGCTTGTTCAAACGACTTATTTAATATGAGCTGAAACAACACAATTATTGAGACGTTTTTGGGACAACTGAATTGTTTTGTTCAATCCACTTAAATTTGTAAAAGCAATAAAAGTTTTGTGTGATTTGTGCTGGGACAACATGAACACATTGTGTGGAACCCTGCATTTTCATAGTGTCAGTAAAAAAAGTTATGCAAGTGTTTATGTGGTATCAATCAGTCTTGTCATTGCATCAAGGAATGATTTTTCCAGCTTCAAAGTGACTGGTCACGTGACATTTATGGCTTAGGTGATTGGCTGTAAAAAATAAATAAATAAAAAATCTATCCAGAGAGCTAATCCAAGAAATTGCCACTAGGATGGATGAAAACGCTAATGTTGGTGAGACACCTGGTGGCCAAAAGTGGAACTTACATCTGAAAAAACATTGTGATATTTATAATCATAATAAAATAGTTACAATCAAAGTAATAAGCCAAAGGTCTAATCAATACAACAATAAATAAGCACATTTATAAATTGGATTTTGTTTTTATTTACAGAAATATGAATTAATATTTTAGGGGCGACACAGTGGCTCAGTGGTTAGCACTGTCGCCTCACAGCAAGAAGGTCGCTGGTTTGATATGCTGGATAAGTTGGCAGTTCATTCCGCTGTGGTGACCCCTGATGAATAAAGGGACTAAGCTGAAAAAAAAAGGAATGAATGAAAGTAATATTTTAACAATGATAACTTTCTAGTGACGATAATGACACAGCAAGTCATCCAGTTAAAGTCAGAAAATGAATACATACCACAAAAATGAATATTTAAATGTACTGTAACGTTCCAATATATAGACTTTACAATAAATGACACTTCATCACGCTTTCAGGGTTAATTTTAAGATAATGGGCATGTGACTGTGCATCATCTCACTTGTCTTACCAGCTGGGAGTGGATGAGACGTGTGGCCGTGTCTCTGTGGTTACAGATAGTGCACAGGTAACAGAGCAGGTTGAGTTTGGCACGTGGTGCTGTGGCATTTGCTGATCCGGCCCGGTCCACTGACTCCAGAACAGCACAAACCTGCTGTAAAAACTGAGACCAGTCTTCTGAGCTCAGGCAAGACAACCGTTCAGCTGAGAGAGGGAGAATATGACAGAATGATCAGTAGTGGGTTTAGTGCAACCCTGTTTTATGGAGTTGCTTTGTTTATTAAACAAGTATATCTAATTAGATTTGCATTATAAACCTTAAATAAAAGTTTAAAATTATATATATATATATATATTTTTTTTTTCTTTTTTTTTTTTTTTCTTTCTTTCCCATGTTTTAAGTTTAGTTACTGTACTCCCAAAATCATTTCCCAAAAAGATTTTTTAATAACAAATGTCCGCAGATTCTGTCTGGCTCTGCTCATGTGCTAACAACATGAATTTAGCCAGTTTTTATTTTAGCTGATTGAAAAAACATCCCAGTTTACCTGAGTGTGCTGGTACACAAAGTGTTTTGAGGTCAAAACGAACTGGAGCAGTCTTTAAAATCTAAAAATAGAGCACTGTTAGAATATAAAAGCACAAAACCATATTATTCACTCTAAAATAAGGCACTCAGACACATTCTGCATTGCTACACTGTCTGACAATGTGATCAAATCCTGAAATCCTCTCTTTACCTTTGGGTTATCCATGATGGGAGTCACTGTGAGGTCACAGTCGATGTATAAAAGCGATTTAATGCATGTGTTCAGGTCACTCTGCTTCTCTGCCATAACACTGGACTCCTACAGAGCACATAGTAAACGTTTTAAATAACATGGTTTAAAATGCACTATATACAATGTGGTTGCTCGATGCATCAACAGAAGTGAAACAATAGTAGTAGTTTGCTTATTAGCATTTATGTTTGTCTGTCTCAGTAAAATCAGTGGTGCACACAGTACTAAGCATTGATATCTGTGGACAAGATACGTGTTTTAATGCATTTTGTTACTATTATCATGATTTGTATGGTATAATTTTGTTTTATAAAATATATTTACTTACAGATGTAAACAAAGCTTTTTACTTTGAATATACATAATTTCACTTCATAAATGAATGGATGGATTAATAAATTAAAATAAATTAAATTAATAAATTTAACTAATTCAAAGATATTAGGAAATATTAGGAAAATATGGCTTTTTACATTGGATATACATAATTACACT
>CAIGQV010019270.1:5486802-5504900 GCA_903798115.1 Danio jaintianensis
ATTACACTTTATAAATAAATAAATAAATAAATAAATAAATAAATAAATAAATAAATAGATGGATGAATGGATGAATAAATAAATTAAAATAAAATAAAGGACTCAAAGATATTAGGAAAATATGGCTTTTTACATTGGATGTAAATGGATGAATGGATGGATAAATTAAAATAAATAAAATAATATAAATAAAATATGGCTTTTTAAATTGGATATACATAATTACATTTTATAAATAAAAAAATATATATATAATTAATTAATTAAAATAAAAGAAATAATTATATTAAGAACTCAAAGATATTAGGAGAATATGGCGTTTTGTATTGGATATACATAATTACACTAATAAATAAATAAATAAATGCATGAATAAATGAATTAAAATAAAATAAATGAATCAGCAGATTAAAGTAAAGGACTGTATGTACTCTAATTAAAATCTGATAATACGGATTTGTTGCTTTTCAATTAATAACCCAGTTAATTTTTATTTCTTATATTTCCAGTTAGTGTTTATTTCTTAGCCCATACTGTTGTAATCTGCATTCAAGTTTTTTTTACCCGATACGTTTTTTTTCCCATAACTTTATACAGATGAAACTATGATGAATTACTATGTAGGTATTTTAATTTTACTGGTCTTCATACCATCCCTTGTATGTCCTCTCATAACTATTCTAGACTCTATATGAAGTCTGGCCATTATAATGCATTTATTAATAAAGTGGTATTGTTATAAGTGGCTAAGTATCCGTGCTGACATTCCCAGTTCTGAGATCAGTGGTAAACGGAACACAGCATGAGCTCCAACCTGAACAGCAAACCTGCATGGATGTTTCTGGTAATCCTGAAGACACCGATCAGGAGCGTTTGATTAAGGTTGTAGCTCAACTCTGCAGGATTTCACACCCCCGATGTGAGGATAACAATGGTTGTGCCTAAAAGCTTAGGCATGTGACTTATTGGCTTGCTGCATTAACTGACACTGGCTGACTGTATGCAGGCAGAAATTGAGTGGAAAAAACTCATCCCAAACTGATTTCAGACACACTTCTGATTCAACATATTGATTTATATCAATTCAAGAGAAATAGATAGTGTTGGTAATAACAGGTAATAATATGTAAAGCTGTAGATCAAGCATTCCTCAGCCTTGTAATGCAATAATTGTGCTTATGGTAGATTGCAATGTTGAATATATCCAGTAGATGGTGCTGTGGTTTAACAAAAGGTATTTCCAAAAAAATGCTGGTCAATTTATTAATTTAATTTAAAATTCTTTCTTACTTTCATTCATTCATCCATTGATTTATGAAGTGTAGTTATGTATATACAATAAAAAAATCTGTGTACTTCTGTAAGTAAATATAGACCATTTTGAAAGATGTAAACAAAAACAATGGTCCCGACATATTTTCTGTCTTACATTTGTAATTTCTATAGACCATTTTGAGGGATGTAAACAAAAACAATGGTCCTAACATACTTCCTGTTTTACATTTTTAATTTCCATAGCTTCTGAGAATCCAAAAAAGTCCAAATGTTGATAAATAATCCTATGGCAGCTGTATTAACGCAAAGTTATTATTGAATTGCCTCTTGTTACAGTTATGAAATGGTTTGACAACAAGCAGGAAATTTTCATGGGCCAGTGACATCGCCACATTGAAATGGTCTATAGCTTCTGAGAATCCAAAAAGAGCCACATATTGATAAATAATGTTATGATAGCTGTTTTAACATTAAGTTATGATTGAATTGCCTCTTGTTACAGTTATGAAATAGTTTGATAACAAGCAGGAAATGCTTCATGGGAAAATGGCATCACCACATTGAAATGGTCTATATTTGAAAAAATTATGCAATAAAAATCTAAATAACAGTAATAAAATGCACTAAAACGTGTATTTTGTCCACAGATATGAATGCTTCATAATGTGTGCACCACTGATTTTACTAAGACGGACAAACATAAATGCTAATATTTATTACTACATTTAAAGTTAGCTTTTTAAAATAAGAATGCTTAATTGATAAGTCTAGATCAAATTTAATTGATAAAAAACCCTTTGCTCGGCATAAACGTGTATATTTAAAATGAATATTTTTATCCATTTCTCAGTGAATATAGTCAATGTTTTTGATTCATTAAAAAAAAAAAAAAACATTTTTATTAAACAATTATATTCTTTAAAATAAGAGTTTGCTCGCCTAACATCTTTAGACATAGAAAAATAACACAAACGAGTTATTAGGGGGGAAAAAAGACTAAATAAACTATTTTTTAAAAATTAAATAAATAAATTTTACTTTTTGTTTTTTATGTTTCTCTTGATTTTTCCTGTTTATTCAAATTTTATTCAAATTATAATTTTTTTTAATTGAGGAAGTATTTGAGTCACGTAGAGGAGGTAATCTGAATAAAAAAATAACTACAAAGAGAAGCGATCTGGATTCATAAATTAAAATCACTTACACCAAGAGGAATAAACAAGGAATAAAATCTTTTGGTGTTTCTTTAATGTTTTATCGCTTATCTACAATATTGTGAATCACGGATTTTGAATGTATAATGAAACAAATAGGGTGACGCGGTGGCGCAGTGGGTAGCACGTTTGCCTCACAGCAAGAAGGTCGCTGGTTCGAGCCTCGGCTGGGTCAGTTGGCATTTCTGTGTGGAGTTTGCATGTTCTCCCCGTGTTCGCGTGGGTTTCCTCCGGGTGCTCCGGTTTCCCCCACAAGTCCAAAGACATGCGGTATAGGTGAATAAGGTAAGGTAAAATTGTCCGTAGTGTATGTGTGTGTATGAATGTTTCCCAGTGATGGGTTGCAGCTGGAAGGGCATCCGCTGCGTAAAACATATGCTGGATAAGTTGGCGGTTCATCCCGCTGTGGCGACCCCAGATTAATAAAGGGACTAAGCCGAAAAGAAAATGAATGAATGAATGAATGAATGAAACAAATAATGATATAAAAATTTATTTTTTAATGTTTTGGACTGTCAGAATTTCATTGTATTGACAATAATATGAATAAGTGAAAGACGATAATTAAAATGTTATTTTCTGTACAATGGAGATAATGCTTTTACAGGTGAAGGAAATGTTTCTTGTGTTGTTAACCTTATTGAATACATATATTGAAACATAAATGAGATTGTTTTTAACTATTGAGTAGTCATCTAACTAATGACGTAATGTGATTGGCTGTGGAATAAGAGGGTGGAGTGAGATGATTGTGTCACACACTGAGGAAGGCATTGTGCCGAAACGTCTGTGCTTTGTATCTATCTTGTATCTTTGTATCTGTGAGTCTAATTTAAAATAAAGCTATATAAAGTAATTATTTAACGAATGCGACCTTCTGAATGATATTATTAACAGGATGAACGCACCAAAAGTTAGAAAACCGCTAGCGCGCAGTGCAGACCTCATTACTAATTTAAATATTTTTTCCCCAACATATTAATTTGGGTGTACTATGGGACTATAATTTGGGACTATGATCTACAGTATAGTTTTTTTTGTGTTAGATTAGTTCCAGTTTTGGCTTTGGTACTGACGAATCTCATAGTGAGTGTCTCTTCTCAGCCTTCAACTATATAAAACTTTTTTAAATAATGTTAGTTTTTCTTTATTTATTGTTTTTTATTATCTGTAAATGATGTGTATGCTGAAATGATTACTATTGTGATGACCACACTGCTATTCTGAGTATGCAGCACAACGACTGTAAGGTTATGTTTTTGAACTCACATGAATTTCTGCGCAACTGTCCTCTGTTTCTCTAGACGTGCTTGTTCTGGGAGTTGGTCTGGAGCTGTTTGAGCAGAGACACAACAACACGTGAAATACTCTGGACAATCCCGATACTAGAAGTGAACACCACACTACTGCAAGTCTAGACATACATTGAGTCAAGTACTGTATTTCTAGTTTTGTAGACAAATATACACTGTGCCTGCTTATGTATACATTTCTTAACAAAAAAAGGTATGCATGTTTGTTTGTGTTTGTTTATTGAACAAATTAAGTCGATCCATATCCAATGAACTACATTTCAGACATTTTCTTGGCTCAACTGTTTGATTCTAAAGAAACACAAACAAAGACAGTGATGAAAGCCAATATATATGTAGTTTTGAGGAATATTTGGTCTACTTCACTTTTGTGAAAGCAGGCAGGCCCTTTTAAGTGATTTCTTGATTGCAAAACAGGTGTGGCAGTAACCAGGCTGGAGAAATTGAACTCAGGTGTGATAAACTAAAGTTAAAGGTGCTGTATGTAAGTTTTTGACTCTTCTAAAGCATAAAAATACCATAATATGTTTGCAGATATTTAAGAAACATGCCAAGTGAACATACTTGTTTATCTGAAAAACAATGCTGAAGTCAGATATTCTGCTTTGAAAATATGTTTTCCGTGCCGGAACTCTGTCTTTGTTTTGGTCATTTTAACCTGCCCAATGCCAGTTTAGTCAATTATATTTTAGCACCCCAGGTTGCCTTGGTGGAAAACCGCGTATTTCATTCATTCATTCAGAAAGGCTCTGAAAGCATGCGTCCGTGACCGATATGCGACCTCCGGTGGACAGTGGCAGACTCCGAAATGAGAGCAGATTCAGTTTCACATGAGGTTATTAATTAGCAAATGATATCAATATTATGAACGTAAACATTGGTTGAGCAAGTTACAATGTAACCCCGTGTCCTAACAACATGCTTCTTGACGAGATACACAGTGATAAGCAATTTGGCTGTTTGCACAACACGAAACACGACATTCAGAAGCACAGAATATGCAGTCACTCACGAAATGGTATGGTTTATAATATATTCAGGGGCGGCGCTGACCGTAACAATATCTCTGGGGGCCCCAAAACTGCGTAGGCCCTTAGAATCGTCCTAACTCCGCCGCTTTCAGTAGTATGGCAATAAATGTCATGTAAAATGGCATTCAAACTCACATTGTTAGTATTTAGCACTGAATAAAGCACACGAGGTGCACCTGAGGTGATCATTGTCATATAGTGTTCTGTTGTTCACCTGTGAGAAATAGCTGTTTCTAATATATCAATTCAAGGTGTTGGTTAGGACAAAAACTCCTTTTAATATGGAAAATATTCCTTCTATAAGGTGCCATTGCTTTTATTTAGAAAACGGTTTAAATCACTTGCTCCTGTCCTCAATCTGGCAACCTGCGCTTGCATCTGTTTTGATCCAGGAGTGCAATACCTAGTTCAATCACTGGGTGTCAAACTTACATACTGCACCTTTAAGTTATGTTTTAGCAGGGGGCAAACACTTTTTCACAAAGGGCTAGTTTTGTATTGTTTTACAATAATTATAAAAAGCTTCATTTCAAAACTGCATGATGTGTTTACTTGTGTTATCTTTGACTAACATTTAAATTTGTTTGATGATCTGAAACATTAAAGTGTGAGATACAAAAAAAATAAGAAATCAGTAAGGGGCAAACACTTTTTCACAGCACTGTAAATACTTTTACCAGAAATATTTTATTTTTTTCTTCTTTCAAAGTGCTAAAAGTTTTTGTTTTTTTTCCAAAGTATATACAGTATGCCCATAAGTCGATGAAGTATTAAAGATATCTAAATATTTTTAATTGTTAACATTTATTTTGCAATCGTAATTTGTTTAGCTTCTATATGTGTAATCCCAGAGACATATAAATCACCATGTCCTAGATCTACATCCAAATTGTTGAATTTCCGGTGGTACAAAACCAAATATGGATTACATAAATGATTTTTATTGTCTGAAGAATTAATAAAGTTGAAACTAGAAATGTAGATTATTTAAAACTATATAGAATATTACTATTACTCAGTTCTCAAGAAATTGTATTTCCTAAATATATTTGGTATAACACATTACTAGTATTACAAAGTGTTAAATGTAATCACACAAAAAAAATAGTGGGTGTCCAAACGTTTAACTAGTAGTGTACATTACCTCAGATATTTTGAATGTTCACAGACATGTCCTAGCAATGCTGAAGTATACCTATAGGGTATCGGCATATAAAAGAAAGAGGAGTAAGTTGAAGTACCTGAGGAGGAAAATGGCCTCTCTGGCATCAATGTCCAGCGCAGACTTTGGTCTAAACTCAATCACGTTATCTACAAAACAAACACACGTATGACAAAAGGTGCATTATGTTAAAAAAAAAAAAGAGCTCAGAAAATAAAAAGATAACCCTATGTGAAACCATCCATAAAAACAAATTAAGAAACGTCATCAGTATAGCAGGAAATTCAAACTTTTCTATCTATCTATCCATCCATCCATCCATCCATCCATCCATCCATCTATCATTTGTTTGTAACAATTTTCCCTCACCCTTTAATAGGAATAGCAACCGCCAGGTTGAACCTTCGTTCATAGGTGATCATTATCATTATTTTTAATTGCTTAGAGTGGTGTTAATACATAATTCAGTCTAAGCTGAATTGACCAAAACTTTTTTTTTTTTTTTGCAAGAAATGTACCTTAAAGGGTTAAAACAGGATATTTATTCAATTATTTTTTGTGTCATGTAATGTACTACTGCTCTAAACGAAGTCCATTTTGACATTAGGTTTTATCATCATATACACAGAGTTCCCCACTCTATGCAAAATGTCAAATTCCCTGACTTTTCCCTGATTTTAAAAAGCTGAATTTCCATGATCTATCCTCCTTGTATTATGCAATACAAGGCCATTGCAAATTAAAATGAATCAAGACTTCCAATCTCATCCACTTCCAATCATTTTTAGCAAAACAAAACAAGTTTTGCTGCTTGTGCAAAAACACAATGGGTCTCATTAACCTATAAATCATATTTATACGCATATTTGAACTTTAAACGTTCCGCCTAATTCACAACACGTGTGTACGCACATGATTTTGTTCTTAAACTTGTTCTTCTGTTAGTAAATTTAAATTATTCTCAGAGAGCGTCCTAGTGCATACGATTAGTAATTTGCATAATACACGCCCACACCAGCTCCATATAACGACTTTCCGCAAAACGCCACTTGACCAGAGAAAATGATAAGAAGTCAAATTATGAATTAAGAAGAGACAATTGTGGCAACAAAACAAAAGAAAAAGAACTTTAACAGTAATGAAGGTTTTGTTACTGGATGTGGAACACTCTCAGTTCTGTAAACGCAAGGTAATTCGCATTCTATTTTTGTTGACTTTAGAAAATACTCTTTTTAAAAGAACAGAGCTCTGCGTGTATTATAATGCTAGCGCTAGGCAACCACTGTATAAACGTCTTGATGCTCAGGCTCTTTTACTGCAGAGTGGACTTTTTCCAACTGCAGGCGCACAGAACGCTCTGTCAAAACGCGAGGCGCAGCAGGTGAATGCGAGAGGCACATAAACACTGCGTAAAACACTTGATGCCAATAGAACATCATGTTAAAAAGGCACCTCTCTCTGCAAAAGAATGAATTCGGTGTGATTGGGGCCTGAACAGCCATTCATCACTCTCAGGAAACATATATGTCCGCTCTCAAAAGACGCAAACACAGTTGCCTCCAAACAAAAGGTGAGACACAGGAAATTGTTGTTTGGACCTCTAATATATACTGTAATTTAAATTTGTAATGCCTATAAATAAATAACATTTATTACATGATTATAAGGCCCCGGACATACATGATTACTGTGCATGTTTTTCATACATTTAGAATAAATTCAAGCACGAAAGTTGATGAATCATGATTTATTCTGTAAAATTTGTGCATATGCGGGGGCAAGGTGGCGCTGTCGCCTCACAGCAAGAAGGTAACTGGTTCGAGTCCCGACGGAAAGCTGGGTCAGTTGGCATTTCTGTGTGGAGTTTGCATGTTCTCCCCGTGTTCCCGTGGGTTTCCTCCGGGTGCTCCGGTTTCCCCCACAAGTCCAAAGACATGTGCTATAGGTGAATTGGGTAAGCTAAATTGTCCGTAGTGTATGTGTGTAAATGAGAGTGAATGGGTGTTTCCCAGTGATGGGTTGCAGCTGGAAGGGCATCCGCTGCGTAAAACACATGCTGGATAAGTTGGCGGTTCATTCCGCTGTGGCGAACCCAGATTAATAAAGGGACTAAGCCGAAAAGAAAATGAATGAATGACTGAATAAATTTGTGCGTACGCATGGTTAGTGAATGTGACCCAATGTTTTAATATATTTGATTGCTGATTAATTGATTTGAATGAAATGTCACAAAAAAAAAAACATATGACATAACAAAGTAACAAAATAACATAACATTAGGCAAAACATGTGAAACAAAAAAAAACATTTTGATGAACGTAAAGTAAAATTTTAAATAACAAACAAAAATGCATGATATTCCTTGACTTGGACAAAAAAGTAATTATAAAATTCCCACACTTTCAGTTCCAACGTCTGAAATAGAACTTTTAAAATTCCATGATATTCCAGAAATTCCATGAGAACCTGGACAAAATATCATATAGAGTTACATAAGCTCACTCTTCTGCCAAAAACCAGTCTCCAGCAGATAGCATACAGTAGAGGTATTAACCAGGAGCAATCTAATCCTCGAGTGTACGGATATGTGTGTGATTTAATACAGAGCGTAAATATCATTTGTACAGCAAGGCAAACTGAACATGGGTTTTACAGGCTCAAGTGTGCACATGTGTACGTGCCTGCGGACCACACATGTATAAAAATCCAGGCCGTCTGCCTGGGCACAGGACGTGCTGACTCCCATGTCATGCATTACCTAATGTGAAGGACTTGCTGTTTGGGCTGGCAGGGTCAGGAGGGGCTGTCTGCGCTTCCTTTGCTGTCTGAGGAGCTACAGGGGCCAAATAAAGACTGAAACACATACATATACATTAAACATTAATGCATTAAGACGTTTAACAGTCAATCTCATTAAAAAATTATGAGTTATATTTTACCCCCAAAAACATTTTCGGGCAGTATTTATTTATTTATTGACAGTGTACTGTAGTGTGGGTCTCTATTATATGATGTAAGAAAAAAAAGTGATTTTTTTATTACATTAGGAAACCTTTTTGTTAAACATTAATATTAAAAATATAAAAATAAAATAAAAGTAAAATAATTATATATATACAGTTGAAATCAGAATTATTGAACCCCCTTTGAATTTTTTTTACTTTTTAAGTATTTCCCAAATGATGTTTAACAGAGCAAGGCAATTCTCACAGTATGTCTGATAATATTTTTTTTCTTCTGGAGAAAGTCTTATTTGTTTTATTTCGACTAGAATAAAAGCAGTTTTTAATTTTTTTTAAGGTCAAAATTATTAGCCCCTTTAAGCTACATTTTTTTTTTCGATAGTCTATAGAACAAACCATCGTTATACAATAACTTGCCTAATTACTCTATTCTGCCTAGTTAACCTAATTAATCTAGTTAAGCCTTTAAATGTCACTTTAAGCTGTATAGAGGTGTCTTGAAAAATATCTAGTAAAATATGATGTACTGTCATCATGGCAAAGATAAAAGAAATCAATTATTAGAAATTAGTTATTAAAACTATTATGTTTAGAAATGTGTTGAAAAAATCTTCTCTCCGTTAAACAGAAATTGGGAGAAAAAATAAACAGGGGGGCTAATAATATATATATCATTAAAGTAAATATTTAAAAAATAAAAAAATATTTGTTTGGCTTAAACTACAAAAAAATTATAATTATTAACAAAAAGGTTTCCTAATTTAATTAAAATAATAATAATAATAATAATAATAACAACAACTTTACATATAAAAGTTACATAATATAATAAACACTTTACAGGCCCCCATATGCAATTTCAAAATAGATTTATTTTGTGTAATATTTGTTTTTAATAATCGCATATATTCGTGTATTTATTTATTGACAATGTACTGTAGTATGATACTCTATTATATGATGTATGAAAAAATATAGTAAAATCATCTTTCTTAAGATGGTTTGCTTTTTATTTTAAAATCATACAAAAAAAACACTAGAAATGTAATGCAACAAATAACAGGTTGCAAGACTCAATTGGCACTTTACAGATCACAAAAAATATATTTATTTGGCTAAAACTACAAAACTTTTTTATATATATATATATATATATATATATATATACATATATATATATATATATTAATGTTTAATAAAAAGGTTTCCTAATGTGATTAAAAAAAAATAGTATGACTTGTTCATGTCAAGTGTCATTTACACATGCAATTTCAAAATATATTTATTTTGTGTAATATTAGTTTTTAATAATCAAATATATTCATTAATTATTAAAGTGATATTGAAATGATTGAATTTGTGGGAATGGGTTAAAGAAAAAATATATTAAAATATACAAATGAAAAAGCCAAACAAAAAACTGTATATTTTTAACAAAAAATTAATTAATTGGTGCATGATTTATTTGTAAAAATGTACTCAGAAACTAACAGCACATTTCCCAAATAATTACAAAGAAACAAGAAGAATTGCAGTAAACATGGAATTTAGAAAGTCTGAAAGAGTATTTTCTAATTAAGCACATTTTTCCCAAAACACTTCCTGTGAAACGTTTTTATAAGTTCAGCTTTTGCCATAGAAAAAGATATTATTAGTAGGCCCACATGAAATCTGTGCGCACAGAAATCTGCAGATTTCTGCAGATTTTTAGCTTTTTGAGTCTATTTATTTACTTGTGTAAATGTGTGTAAATTAACATTTATTCCGTTTTTTTATTAATTTCAGTAATATTATTGACTAATATGAAAATGTTCAGATGATTTATTTACAATACTCATATTTTTTGTCTTTTAGGAGATTTAGGAGACTTGATTTTTTTACCTACAAGTGGATCTAATTGGATTTGCATTGTAAACATTAAAATAACAGTTATTATATTTTTATAACAGGTATTATTTTTTTATTTCATGTATTAAGTTTTTAGTTACGGTACTCCCAAAATCATTCCGCATAAATCTGCAGATTATCTACAAAATTCTGCGCAGAAATAGCAAAAAAAAAGTTGGAGATCATTATTTTTATTGTATGAGCAGAAGAATTTTCAAAATAAACCCTTTCACTTTGTACAGATGAATTCTTTCTAAAAACATACATGTAGCTCAAGTCTAATATAACAAAGTTACTACATTACTGCACAGGTGCAAGAAATGGGAATGACCATAATCCTATGAAAGTCTCCGAAATGAAACATTTTCTCGTTCCTTGACTTCTGGTTGAATCACAATGCTCTTTGTTTTAGCCCACATACAGCAGCTGACAAACACAACGAAAGCCCAACGTCAGCACCAGTCCACACACAAACACACATCAGTATACCATTCAATCCAACATCAAATCTCTGTCTTGCTACTGCTTGAAGTACAAATGAAATCAAAACTAACCATACTGATTTTGTTAGCTCACATTGCTAGTTTTGTGGTGAACAATTCATCTTTGCATGTCATTAAGAAAAAAAAAGTTTGCCCTTGTAATGTTTCACTGAAATCTGAAAATGCACTTCCTGTTTGTTTTCAGTTCAATTCTCAGATTACGTCTGTCTGAGGTATTGGGCGTGGCTAACATACTTATCCATAAGATATCCATAATCCTGGACCAGGCCGTATCCTGAGCTGATGCTGTGGTGGTCATGGAGGAGTGGAACGCATGAGACTGATTCCTGAAAGACCTCAGTGACAGACGAGTCTCCGCATTGATCCCGTGGGCCAGCCTGAACACCCGCCGGTGACCTACACACACCTGCAGTTCTCCACGATGGACGTCCAGTGTTCTCCAGCCTCTGGTGCCTAGACTGCAGCTCCACACAGGAAGTTTGGCCAGAGAAAAAATAGTCGTGCCCAACAGAGCCTGGTTTCTCTCTAGGTTTTTTTCCTTCACTTCGTCAATTGGTGAAGTTTTGTTCCTCGCCACTCTCGCCACTGGCTTGCTTGGTTTAGGACTCGTGGAGCTGCCCATAGATGGATTTGCTCTTCAGTGTTTGAACTTTCAGCAGTGAATTTTAAACCACACTGAACTGAACTTCAACTCTGAAATCTAGACTTTACTAGAACGTCTATGTTAAGCTGCTTTGACACAATCTACATTGTAAAAGCGCTATATAAATAAACATGAATTGAATTGAACTAAGCCACACCCCTCCAACTGTCAGTTTTGACAACAAACAGAAATGGTGAGGAGGAGGAGTCTGTTAGGTTGTAATAACTCTCCCAGAACTCTTTTCCTGATCTTTCTGAATGAAATGCCTACTTTACTACATCCAATCAGCTCACGTATAAAAAACAAGCCACGCCCATTGTTTTCTCATTTAATATTCTGTTTCTCTAGGAACTGCGTCACAATACAACAAATAGAAAAACGGTTGCAGCTTCCGGTTCACGCAGACTTTAATGTCATCATGTCCTGATCTAAATTTAAGCTTGCTCAGCTTATTTACAGTTAATAGCAACAAAAACGCATGAATGGACTCATAAAACAATTGACTTCAGAGCAAATGAAGCAGATGGTCTGGTCACAGAGCAGGAAGTGCCAATACCACTGAGATCATTTTTATAACCTGCATTTGTTGTGGGACAAAGGCTTATTGTGTAAGGCATTGTTCTGAACACACAGACTGTGTATGAAGTGTGCCATAGGGCTGTTTGCCCTCTCACTGTGTCGATACCAGACTGAGGGCTTCTGTGCACAAGATCATCTACATACAGTCATATACAAACACCCACTTTTATGGCTTTTGGCGTGGGCAACAACTTTATAAATGCAAAATGGGTTGTCTGTGACCAAAGGAGTGGTTTACTGTGAAATGGGCTTCAAGAATGAAATGCTTAAAAGTTTAGTTCAACACAAAATAAAAATTCTGTCATCATATTCTCACCCATTATGTCATTCCAAACCTGAACTTCAGAACACTAATGAAGATATTTTTTTAATCTCATTAGAAAGTTATGAGTCATTCTTCTCCCAAATACATTTTTGGCAGTATTTTTATTGACAATTTACTAAAGTATGATATTATATTATATGATCGAAGTGTTTTTGTTTGGTTTTTTTGGGAAAATTATCTTTCCTAACAACAATGGTTTGCTTTATGTTAAAAAAATAATAATTAAATAAATAAATAAATAAAAATAATACTTAGCAAAAAAACAACAAAAAACAATTGCAACAAAAATATTAACAGGCTTTTGTTGGCTACTTATAATACCCCAAAATGTATTTGTTTTAATTTATTTATTTGGTTAAATCTACAAAAAAAAAAATATTGTAAAATATCAGTTTAACAAATGTTTTCTGAAGTAATGAAAAATATTTTCATCAAATCTGAGAAATTTCTGTCCCCCTTTGAAACTCCAATCACCAAAAACTCTGACACGGGGAAAATAATAATAATAAAAAGACAAAAAAATAATAATAATAATCAATATGTCAATCAATCATGATCAACGTTATATGATCAATTTAATTTAGGATTTACTCGCATATTAAAAGTGTTTTACAGTATTCAAATTTAAAACAAAATGATCAACATGCAAGAGTTCACTCTTTAGTCACACCAGCACGTTTGAGCTTCCACAACAACTAATGAGGTTTGTTCTCACGCATCAAGCAAGTATGACAGAACTTCTGTTTATGTTTAAAAAAAAAAAAAAAAAAGTGTTAAATCTTAAATTAAATCTTAATTAAAGACTAAATTAAGACTTGATTTAAATGATTAGATGTATCTTCTAACAAAGAATTTGAAGTGGCTTTTTGGGGGGTTTGAAGAGATTTGGGAAAACCGAACTCTAATTGAGGGACAGTCATAGAAATCTATCAGATTTCACTTAAAATATATTTTTATTTATGTTCAAAGTCTCATGGGTTTGGATTGGCATAAGGATGAGTACAATAAATGATGACATGAGGTTAATCTAAGGTAATTGTCAATAAAACAAAAGACATACTTGATGGTCATTTTGTCAAATACCTAGATATGGATGAGACATCATCCTGCGGTTTTCCTTTGGAGTCGTGTGCCTCTAAAATTGCTTCCCTCCAGAACGGGTGAGATAACAGAGGATCCCAGCTTAACCTACAGATGACAGCAATTTAGGAGATTCACAGATAAGTACTGAAGCTACAATGCTAACGTAATGTGACAGGCTCAATGATGCATGAAAAATGAATGCTTTCATTCCTGGTCATATCATGTCGTTCTGATGAAACATCTAAGACTATAAATAGTGACAATAATTTGAAATAAAAAATCTGAAAGGATGATTTGGTGTCTATCGCATTGTCCATCTCATATTAATGATTAATAGACCCTTTTCACATTTCCGGGTTTCTCAGTAGCGCAAGGCGTCATAGCTGGGTAAACTTAGAGCACAGTGAATGGGAGAGTACAACAAATAATTTTTTTACAACCCTATTTGCTGAAATAATAAAAGAAAAACTCCACAATGATGTTATCAAGACATTCAGAAAAAGGAAAAAAATTGTGTGAGACTGATAACCGCAGCCAGAGGAGAGAATAACGTCAAATTTACTCTCAGCCCCGTAGACGCTGCATTAGAAACACCTCACATAAGCAGTAATTCGTTTTTTGTAATTTTTGCAAAGATTATATAATACAATCATAAATGCACATAAATGTTCATACGTTTTTTTTAAAAATCAAAAGATTAAAAACTTTCAAGGATTTAAGATTATGATGACCGTTAAACGCGTCATAACAGGTTTGTGAAAAGGGTCCATGTTGTAATGAGTCATTTGATTACCATTTAAGCTGAGAAATTAAAATGTCCTCACTACAATTGATTGAGTAACTGATTACTTTTGCGAGGAAGCACTATTAAAACTTTAAAAGAAAGTAAATAAAATAATGATTGTACCTTAAAACAGGATCTTTTTGAAGCAAACCCATTACCAGGTTCTCAAAATCTGGGCTTGGCTGTGAGAAAGCCGGTTCTTAAAAAGAAAACAAAAGAGGTCATTAAATATTACATGAAAGCAACTGTCTTGAAAAAGTCGATTTTATTAAAAGCATCAAACCTTTTGGTCTTAAGGGTGGAGGATCTTCATTTAAAATGAGATCAACTAGACCAGTCATGCTCTCAGACACAAAGGGTGGTTTTCCTAAAAAACAAAGAGAAAACAAGACACTGAAATTAAATATGAAATTACAGACTAATTTGGCTAGTTTGCTAAGCTGAAAAATTTGGATTAATGTGAAATGTGTAACCTGTGAACATCTCGTATAGAACACAGCCTAAAGCCCACAGGTCACTGTAGACATTGGTTTCTGATCCTCTCAACACCTCAGGAGAACAATATACAGGAGAACCTGCCAGAGCAACATCATATAAGATGTTACTTGGTTGGCACATTTTGTTGCATCTTATTTTGTTAAATTTTGATCGATAGATACATAGATAGAGATAGATAGACAAAACGGTGCTTTGCATTTTTTATATACTTTAGTAAAGTTTTTTTTTTAGTAATGCTAAAAAATTATGCCACTCTGGTAAAGAGTGAAGGTGTGGAGTCATCAGACCTTTAATTCTGTTCTTGATGTTTCGAGGAGAGCTGTTGTTTTCTTTGCTTTCTCCAACTCCTGTCTCCTCAGCCATGACAAGAGAAAAAAACTCTTCCAAACCTTCTCCTTGAGCTTTGGCCAGGCAGAAATTTGAGTACTTAAGAGTTCCTGGGCCATCCAATAAAATCTACAGGAATACAAAGTGACACATTGCTAAGTTCTGACAATTAAAAAAAAAGACTGGGAGTATATCACATAACATTCCCTATATACAGGACAAGCATAAAAAAACTAAAAAGATTAAAACAAGTTGATAAATAATGGACTGAAGGAAAACTAATTCAGAAGCTGATGAATTCTAATGGCAATGATAAAGCAAAGAAAACTTCTTAAAAAGTCATATGATGAAGATTCTGTGAATTATCTAGAAGATAATAGATCAGTTTGAAACAGAAGCTGCAGTCATGGATATCAATAGATCATTGTTAGTTGCTAATCAAATGATCTCATGTGAGTAACAGGTTGTGAGACACATTACAGTAAATCTTGATTAAAAGTAACAAGGAGACCTTCGATTAAAAAAGCTATGTGTATAGATAAATCATTATAATAGTTGAAGTCAGAATTATTAGCCCTCCTGAATATTTTTTTCCACAATTTCTGTTTAACGGAAAGATTTTTTTCAACAAATTTCTAAACATAATAGTTTTAATAACTCATTTCTTATAACTGATTAATTTTATCTTTACCAAGACAGTACATCATATTTTACTAGATATTTTTAAACTAAAACTAAAATCTATTTAAAAAATTTAAAGTAAAATTCATTTTAGCCAAAATAAAACAAATCAGACTTTCTCCAGAAGAAAAAAATATTATAGGAAATACTGTGAACATTTCCTTGCTCTGTTAAACATCATTTGAGGAATATTTGAAAAATTAACAAAGAATTCACAGGAGGGCTAATCATTCTGACTTGCATATTAAAAAAATAATGATTGGTCAGAGAGGAATCATTAATTTTGCTCAAATTCAACTCTTGTTTGATTTGTAATGTGAGAGTTGATGGAAATGCTGATGGAACACATTAGACTCGTCTGTATTTTGCACCATTGTACTTTTGACCTGCCTCTGGTTGTGTTTTGTTAATAGAAATTGATGACACTTAAACTGTCATTTTTCCACTTTTGCACTTGTTGTTAATATACTTTAAGTGGATAATGCATTTAAATAAATGATTGATGTACGCATGTGCATATTTCCTAAAATCAAGTTTTTATAACCAATTTTTCTAGACATTTGATATTGATGGAAATTCGAATTTGGACCTACAATATGAATTGAGACTTCGGAAGCTTCTCCACTAGACTATATTCAATAGGCCTGTCACAATAATCAATATATCGACTTATCGCACAACACATGGACATGACCTCAATCATTTTTGGTGACACAATATATATCACCCCATACATAAAAAAAACAATTCTAGCAACATTTTAGCTAATTGTGCAACACCTCTATCTATTGGAGGTGTCAGTGTCAGTATGGTTAAAAAACACTATAGAATTCACTATAGTATATTTTCAGGTGGGTGTTTGATAACTGAAAATAGATCTGGTAGCAGATATCGCAGCCTCTGTTACTTTTTACCTTGCAATATTTGTTCACATTTATTATTATTTACTCAGGATATGCGTTTTCACATTCTGATTCCAATGTCTAATTGTTAAACTGCTAAAATAACTACAATTAAATTAAATATTCTTAAGAATAAAATATTATGTGTTCTTTGAAAGAGTGTACTTGCATTGTGATATTATGTTGTCATTCTGGCATTATATATTGAGTGGCATAAAATGACCTTAATATCACAATAATATTGTTTATCACAATATATTTTGGTGCAATATATCGTACGACACACAATAGATATAGTGACAGGCCTAATATTCAATGTACAATAGATTGCCTAATAGGGTGTTATGCTTTTACCTTTGCAGGTGTGAGATCTGAAACAATAATTCCAGAGCCGTGGATGTATTTAAGACCTTTTACCAAGTCAATGGAAAACTCTCTCACTACATCTTCAGACAAGCACTCATCTTGAGCGATCAGTGCTGCCAAGGATCCACCTAGAAAAAAAAAGGGAAAATCCTAAGATTTAGCATTAGATTTCAAAATCTAACCTAATCTATGGATAATATTTTTTTTCTCTTTAGTTATTTTAGTGCATCTTCATTATGTGTATGCGTCGTGTTTACCTTAAATTAAGGGCACCCCACATATCCCTCATAAATATAGCAATTCTGACGTTGTGAGGAAGTTTTTCAGTTCCATGAGGAATATGGTTTATAAATTATATGTTAAAATGCAGAATGTTTTCTATGAGAATATTCAGTATGTACAGTATAAAATATGACTGCACGATATTGGAAAAAATATGATATTGCAATATACACTCACCGGCCACTTTATTAGATACACTTTACTAGTACCGGCTTGGACCCCCTTTTGAGGTGAAGTGAAGTGAAGTGTAGTGTGGCCAAGTATGGTGTCCCATACTTGG
>CAIGQV010019270.1:5514900-5533082 GCA_903798115.1 Danio jaintianensis
GTAAACAGTGAGTAAATATAATTTTTTAGGTGAACTATCGCTTTAATCTAGATCTTTGGCTGTACTTAAATTCAGTGTTTCTTCACTTCTCCTTTACTTCCTGTTGGACTGTTCAAGACGGGGCCATGTAGAAATATGAAACCAAAAGTGCATGATTAATTCAGTCTTGCCTAATTTATTGATGTTGCATAATAGCATCATATACACCTCAATATAAAAATGTCTGTGTTCATAGTAGTGTGAGACAGCTGGGTCCTCCCTTGAGACAAAAAAAAAAGCGTATAGAGAGAGACATGAGTACACGCTTTCCTTCAGGGTTATTTATTTCTGCATGTGTGGTTTGCTTACATTAGCACGTGTGCCTGAGTTCATGCTAACCGATGACATGGTGCATTACACACAGTCAGATGTTTGAGTCACAATTGATCATATTTACTGCCAGAAAGTGTCTTCGCCTTCCAGTTGATTTAATTTCAATATTTAGGAACAGAAAAGGGCATGTATATTTGACTTGAAGGGATAGTTCACTCAGAAGTTAAAATTACCTCATCATTTACTCTCCCTCATGTGGTATTAAATCACAAAAGAAGATATTTTGAAGAATGCTGTTTGCTGGGACCAATTGACTTCTATAGTAGGGGGAAAAAATGCTATAGAAGTCATTAGGTGCCAGCATTCTTCAAAATATCTTCTGTGAAGTGAAGGGTGAGTAAATGATGACATCTTTTTGTGATCTATCTCTTTAAGTTTTCACATTGTTATCTTGAATACTGAGTTCAAATTATTATTATTATTATTATGTTTTTTTGCTATAATTTTGATGATTTAGGGTGCTTTCACACTCGCACTTTCGGTCCACACCCGGGGTCGTTTGACGTCAGAGTTCAGTATGTTTAGATAGTGTGAACGTTGTCTTCTGAACTCAGGTGTGCACACCATGAACCGTACCCGTATATGTTTTACATGATCTTTTTTACAGTGTATTAAAAGTCATTTATTTTCACCTATTTGATTTCTCGTTTGCAGACGTCTTATGTTTCCCGCATTATGAGACATCGTAGAATTATTCATAAGCTGTTTGGTAGCTAGACACTCACTGTACATTTTTAATAACGTGCTACTTTTTAATAATATAAGCAGTCTGACTGATATCCCATCTAGCTAATGCACCATCTGCTCAGGCCTACTGTGAGAGGTGAAAGGCCACAGCCTTCAAATGCACTCAATTGATTTTTTTTTCTTGAAAAGTTTATGTGGATGCCCATTGTTGTCTTGATTGCTCTTTCACAAGGGGCACATGTTACCTCTGTCCAATCTATGCTCTTTCTTTTGGTCATCTTTATGAATCTCAAGGTAAACTGCAGCTAAATGTGCTTTAGACATCCACAATTTGTTTATTATCTGTGTTGGCAACATATGAAGATGCAGGATATTGGAGTTTGGCTTAGTATGCGTATTCTTGTTATTTTTGTGTCTTTTTTATAAGGCATCACATGTTCATGTTTGTTTCATGTTCATGCACTGTAAAAAATATCTGTTAATTAACAGTTTCCGTATTTCCTGATTCACAAGTGTTTATTTACAGTTGTGAATTGCATTATGGGATGTTGATCTCTGCTCTGTCGCCTTTTGATGTTGAAAATTCAACTCTACAGTTTAACAAAGTGACATTTATTAGTAGTTTGAAATAATATATAATAAGCCAGTAGAATAACAGAAAATGTACTGGCTGGTAAGGTTTTTGTAGAGTAATATACAACACCAACCCAGACAATATATCACTTTAAACTGTTAAAAGTGTTCATAAAAGTCACTTATTCGAACTTTTCAATGTTAAAAATTGCTGGAAGAAAGATCAATGTGCCATAATGCAATCTAAAAGCATAAATAAATGGGGGAAATAAAAACATGAGTCACAAAATATGGAAAACTGCTAATTTATAGATATTTTTTTGTGATTAGTTTTTTTGTACAAACAGTCAGCTTTGTTAGTGTTATACTGTAGCCAAGCAGCACACCGCATTCTATTAATAGAGCTGACTTCCTGTTCCTTTTTCTTCACACATCTCAGACCCGATTGAAGCGTTTTGGCTGAATAAATAAAGTAAACTCGCGTATCAGTACCATTTAAAAGTTTGGATGCACTATAGTGTTTTGAACTTTCTATTCATAAAAGAAACCTGAAAAAAAAAAATTCCTGAATGAATGAATAAATGAGGGCGACACGGTGGCTCAGTGGTTAGCACTGTCGCCTCACAGCAAGAAGGTCACTGGTTCGAGTCCTAGCTGGGTCAGTTGGCATTACTGTGTGGAGTTTGCACGTTCTCCTTGTGTTCGTGTGGGTTTCCTTCGGGTGTTCCGGTTTCCCCCACAGTCCAAACACATGCGGTATAGGTGAATTGAATAAACTAAATTGGACATAGTGTATGTGTGTGAACGTGAGTGTGTATGGGGGTTTCCCAGTACTGGGTTGCTGCTGGAAGGGCATCTGCTGTGTAAAACATGTGCTGGATAAGTTGCCGGTTCATTACGCTGTGACGACCCCTGATTGATAAAGGGACTAAGCCGAAGAAGAATGAATGAATGAATGAATGAATGAATGAATGAATATCTTATTGTTAAAGGGAACCTGTTTTGGACAATTGCAAAAAGACATTATGATCGTACCAATTTATTATATTAGAATGATTTCTGAAAGCTCTTGAAACCCTGAAGACTTCAGCTTTGTTGACACAGAAATGAATTTAATTTGCAAATGTATTACAATAGAAATTTATTAAAATAGTCATATTACAGTTTTATAGTTTTCTTTTTTTAATTCTTTTAATTTTAATCCAAAATTTTGCCCCAATTTTGACTATTTAGTCACCAATATCAATACTTAAATGGAGAGAAAAAAAAGCAAACACGATTTATTTATTTATTTATTTATCTATTCATTAAATTTTTCATTTATTTATTTATTTATTTATTTTTTATTTATTTAATTATTCATTTATTTATTTATTTATTTATTTTTGTTATTTTTTTTCATCTTTAAATATTTATTTATTTATTTATTTGTTAATTGATTAGTTAATATTTGTTGTTGAAGTTTATGATACACATTTGTAGGCCATTTGGACTATAACCCATGTCACAATATATTTAAAACTTGCTTCTAATTGATTGTATATAAAAATGTATATATATATATATATAAATAATTTTTGGCTGTTTGGATTTCTAGAACGTCGTGACATTTTTGAAAATATAATTAGTTACTATAATCAGTAAATAATCAACAATTCTCTTTCTATATTTCTTTTAATCACTCAGATGAAACTAAGACAGAGGCACATTAACAGCTGATAACAGATCTTAGAAATATATTCTGAGTAAATCAGGAGTTTGCTTAGTCAAGTATCCAACAGAGATCCCTCACAGTGGTCTCCTAGCAACCATAATCCCATCAAAATATTTATAAATATTTTCTGTAATAAAGCAGGGCCTCCTTGTGTTTAGATTATCTGTGCTGTTATGAATGAAAGAAGCTCTATTCATGTTTTCCAAAAAGAAAAAGAAAAAACGCTTTTGTGTTGAAGCTCTGCTTTTCTGCGTATTCTTACCCAATCACTGAAACCTGGCAAAAATTACCTAACACAGAGTTCATGCCATCATCATCTCTCTCTCTCTCTCTCTCTCTCTCTCTCTCTCTCTCTCTCTCTCTTTCTGAGTGGTTGGGAAATACAAGGCCTGAACGAGAGCCAACAAAGGCTTGACAAGGAGAGCTGAATTTTGCAAATATTTTCCACATCATTTGCTTGCTGAAACAGCATGACTGGGAAAATGAGTGGCTAAACGACAATTTATTTCAGCAAGAATGGGTATGAATTAGGGCTGCACAAAATATCATTTCAGCATTGATAGCGCAATGCAATCATTTGCAATAGTCACATCGCTGGATATGCAATGTTGAGTTTGTAAATTTTGTATTAAAATTAGGCCTGTCGTGATATCTGTTTTTTTGTTGTACGATAAATTGCACCGGCGGCGTGGTGGTGCAGTGGGTAGCGCTGTCGCCTCACAGCAAGAAGGTCGCTGGTTCGAGCCTCGGTTGGTTCAGTTGGCATTTCTGTGTGGAGTTTGCATGTTCTCCCCGTCTTGGCGTGGGTTTCCTCTGGGTGCTCCAGTTTCCCCCACAAGTCCAAAGACATGCGGTATAGGTGAAGAAAACGCATATCCTGAATAAATAATTATAAATGTTAACAAAAAAGTGCAAGGTAAAAAGTAACAGAGGCTGCGATATCTGCTACCAGATCTATTTTCAGTTGTCAGGCACCCACATGAAAATATACTCAAGTAATTTATAGCAAATACTATAGTGTTTTTAACCATACTGACACTGACACCTCCAATAGAGATAGAGATGTTGCATATCAAAATGAAAATAGGCTGTTCCTTATATCATGTTTTCATTTTATTGTTAAGATGGTGAAACATCGTAGCCAGGGTGATGCGAATGACATTATAAAGTACACTGTTCCCTTTGAAGATTTACCCGACACGTCCTCGGGAGTTTGTTTTTCATATCAAACTTGCGAAGTCTGAACTTACAAGGAAAGGATGCTAGACTGAACTTTGTGTACTTAATATTGAGGAAAAAGCCCCAATCAGATCCACGCCTCTGTTTTCAGATGTCTCCATTTTCCCCCATCCACACTGACACAAAGCAGCCACGTTTTAAAATGAAATCGGCCTCTTCAGCTTTTCCAAATTGCTCTGTTTTCGGGGCTCGAAAACTCCAGGGTGGTGCGGACGGAAGGCGTAACCGTAGCAAAAGTTATGCGTTTTAAAACTAAAAGCTATTAGTGTAAATGGGGCCTTATTTTGCAAAACTTTAAACAGTGGTTGTTTCTTTGTGTGTAAAGTGTGAGGTCGTGATGGGGGTTGGGCTTTTACCCCTGCTTGTGGCCTCCTGCCTGGCCTTTGAATGTAAAGATGGTCCCAGAAGCGAGGAGAGAGGAGACCATTTGTCCGAGACTGAGATTACTCTTACTTAATGATTAAATCTTTGAGCATTAATGCTTTTATCGCAATAGGGTTAAAGCAACAGTTTGATTGTGGTGCGAACTGAGCTGTCACTTTATTAATAGTTTATGGACATCTTTCTGCACATGGCTGGGGGATAATGTGCTGTATAAGGTCATATGATACCCCTGAAACAGCCTTTTAGGTTGACTGCTATAGGCTGATTATTAATTTATGCTTGTGTTTCAGTACAATTGATGCCAATTTAGTATTGCTCTATATTCTAGAAACCTATACTGCATGACCAGCTTATATTTTAGTCTATAAATTGTTTCAATAAGCCATCACTTACATAAAAAAAATTATAATATGTTAGTGTTATAATATGTTATATCCTATGTTTTATTTCAGTTTTTAAAAATGTAAATAGTGTATTATTTGCTTATGCATTTGTTGTAAGTTTTCATTTAAACCACTGATCTCTCTATTAGGTGAAGTGTATAAGTAAAAAGAAAATAATTGTGTCAAGACAGGTTGACATTCTATATTCTATAGGACAATACTTTACAAAATAAAAGCCAAAAAAAGATGAACTCCTAATAAATATTAACATATATTTTGGATTCCTAATTAACCGTTTCAGATAAGTATTTGTGGGAATCTCTATGTTGGTTATAAAAATAATTCTGAAGAAAATATAGTTTCAGTTAAATGAATATATAAAAATTATTACTGTCTTTTTTTTGTTTTGTTTGCATTTTTAAATTCCAGCGTCACTGTTTAGCAAATAAAACATTATCTTTGCTTTCAGAAGAGATTGTGTAAAAAGCAAGATTGTTTTGTAGTCAAAATATTTCATAATCCAACAGAAATGTGGTGTTTCCTGCAGCACATCATCATTAACCTCCAAAATTATAAACTCTGAAACCTGAGAAATTGTGAGCAGTTATATAGGAGATTGTCTTGTGGTTGTCATGGGAACTAAAAATTTACCCTCCTCACACCTGTGATCCTGTTGTGTCAGCAGATGTTTTGTTTTGAGTATACATCACTAGTTGTTTAATAGGGTTCTTTGATGCGTTTTTCATTAGCCTGCATCTGATCTTTATATTGGGCTTTATAGACCGACAGCAGGTTAAAAGCATTGCATTTCCCTTTAGAACATGAGATGTGTCTGCGTTGTAAGAACGGTGTTGAATGGAGACCAAAACATTGATCCACCTCAGGGAGCTGTGGTGAGCTTGGTTAATTACCCACACACTGACTGATTGTCCAGCGTTAGTGGAAAGATGCCAAAATGTTTGTCAAAAGATGACAATTAGAAGGTGCTGGTATGCGTGTGCGTGCATTTGCAAGTGTATACTGTATGTGCATTGTATATCTGACACCAAACATGTGTAACCGGTGTTGTCTGCATTGTTTCTCTCAAAATTAGAAACCAGACAGAAGTCAACAGACAATTCAACTCTTCTTTAAAGGTCCCGTGAAATTAAAATTATGTTTTTTAGATGTTAGTATCAGTATGTTAGTGTTAGGGATATCTATAAGCTAGTGTGCTCCAAAACAATGACAACATTCGCATTTGGAAGATATAAACATCCAAAGCTTGCGGTTTGTCACTTCCATCTAAATGGATCAAATTCTGTCATACTTCAGTTTCTCATCAAATCTTCCGACCAATCGAAGGCTCTCTAGTATCTGACATGCCCCGCCCCCTTCAAGACGCTTCTCATTTGCTTTTCATTTGATGCGCTTGAGCTCAGCCACTCTCTAACAAAACGCTATTGGCTGTTTTTCTTAAAAGGGGAGGAGCTACTATATGTCCCACTGTGTCTTAATGTTTCAGTTGAGATTACGTCAAACATCGAATAAAAAAAAACACATTTCAAAGCACTTCACAGGACCTTAAGGTCTCTGTGCAAGTTAATCCACTGAAACAAAACTTTTTTTGGTAATCTTTAAAGTGCCCGTGAAATCAAAACAAAAGATTTAATTTATTTTATTTTTTTAGGTGCAAGTATGTTAGTCCTAAGGCAATCTATACATGGTTTTACGCATGGGGTTTTCAATGTTTTAGGACATCCCCTAAGTTTAGTCAGGCTGCAGAGAACTAGGAGATTCAAAATTAAGTTATTTCACACAGTGTTTGATTTTATTTGATGAATAGATACAGACAGTGTAAATATGATTTCCTTTGGGAAGAATGAAGTCTGCTTTTGTGTTAATGTCACATGAACACTACAGACATACTTCTGAGTATGTCTGCAGTGCGCTCGGGTTCAGTTCTGGTGAAGCACGGTTCCACAAAAAAGATAAAAGTAATGCAAAATCAAGGTAAATCTCTTATGTTTGCTTTTGAAAACACTGTTGGTTGGGTTTAGGGAGGGTTTAGGTCTAGGTAATCTGACAAGCCCCTCCTTCTCCTGGATGTGTATTACAAAACGTACTCTAAGTAACGTATTTTAGATGCGCAGAAAGGTACACAATGCCCTCAAGTGAATTTGTCATCACATCAGAAATGTGCAATTAAACGTACCTGGAGAAACGTGTTTTACATTTTGCAAAAATGTTGGCTGAGGTATGTATTTTCAATGACTCTGGGTTGGATAATAAGTGACCAGGCTATACCACATTCCCGGCAGGCACACAACATCATAGGACGTTGATATTAGGTTAGATTTAGGTCAGGTGACCAAAATTCAATGCCTAGCCAGTGTCTAAGGACAACGTTATTTTGATGTCCAATAATGACATCAAATGACATTGATTTTGGGTTGATATTAGGTTGTGTTGGAAAGTGACCAAAATCCAACATCGAGCCAACATCTTAAACCAACGTCATATTGATGTTAAATACTGACATTTATTCGTCAGATATGACAACCAAAATGTAACTTCTGATAGACGTCATAGTGGTAACGTCCACACAACGTCAAGCTGTATTGTAATTATTTTATTTATTATTTTTTTAACAGATATTGCGATTTCGATTTGATTGCGATTTAATTTTGTAGTCAAGCTTTAGCTCAATATTCTTACTGCTAAAATGCAGTCAGTGTTAGTTAAAAAAGGAGCTGAAAAGATATTAACTTACTCCAACTTTTATTCAAAATTAGTTTTTAAATATTCAGAAATAAAACACAAATTTTTCTCTAGAGCAAACAGTAGTGTGTTATGGCGTTATTTATCTCCTGGTGCCTTCGTGATATTTTTCATATAGTGTAACAGCTGCAAACAACTATGAAATTGTACTTTGCGGTTGCTTGCTACTAGATTGAGTGTCACTGGCAATACTTTCAGTTGACTTTTTAGCAAGACGCTCCTCATAAAGCCGCCTGTGGTGCCTTTTTAGGTGTTGGTTGTTGTATTTCCTCGTGCTGTGACAACAATTCTGCGACAGCTTTTACAAATGACCTGTTTTTGTTCAGTGTCTGTGACTTTGAAACCAAAATAATCCAATATTATCGACGTGCTGTTTTTCTTTGATATGAATTTGTCTATTAATGCTTCTGAAGTGGCAGACGCCATCATCCCACTCGTCAGCGCTTTCTTGTTTGTTTGTTTTATTGTGAGCTTTCCACATAGTTCGGTTGTGCAATTCTAATTCTGACAGGCTAGTAAGACTGTCACACACAGACGGCAGTCACGCATTTGCTCTGGGTGAGGGAAATTATATAATACATATATATTTCATATCGCAGCCTCTTGCGATTATCTAATTGCAACGTTTCAAATCACGATTGCGATTCGATTTCGATTAATCGCACAGCCCTAGTTCTGACGTCAACCTGATTTTCATTTCCACCCAAAATGCAATGTCCCACCATGTTGGGGTACAATGTCAATCTGACGTCATGTTGATGTTCTGTGCCTGCTGGGTACATTTAGTCATTTAGCAGATGCTTTTGTCCAAAGCGACTTACAATTGAGGAGGAATTCAGCGATTCAACAAGAAAAGGCAATACACACAAGAAGTGCTAATTATACAAAGAAACTGTGCTCAGAGAATTTAATGCTAGGGCAAGGATTTTATTTTATTTTTTTAGACATACTATCAGTATTTAGGCATGCACGTACTGTAATAGGAAATGTGCTCTTTCAGCAAAGGGTGTCTCTCTCTAAAAGTATAGCATTGTGCATTGTAAAAAGTTCAACTGCGCAGTCTAGCATACAGGAAGTCCCCTCCACTGCCTTTTATCACATTCCCATGTTGCAGGAGCTCTGAATGGTGTAATCATCTGAACGGCAGGGTGGTCTAGATCATTGTTTAGTACAAAATACAACAGTCAGTCTGGCAAAGAAGTGCAGGGAGGATCATTGCTAATTATGACTACATAGAAAAACATTCTGAATTTTCCAAGCCCTCAGTGTATGCATTGGTGTGTAAGGCAGACTTTATTTTTAGTGGTATTATAGTTTGCTAATGGGGCTCTCCACAAAGGCAACAGTTGATTTATGATGATGTCATGATGGCCCATTCACAGGTTCTTGGATTTGTGTGCGATTCTTTGTAATCATTGTCGCCAGCGTGATTAGGCAATGCACCTTTATAAAAGTGTAATCGCTCGGAGACAGACATTTTATGGCCTGCACGGGGTGGAATTAACTTTGATATGTACAAGCTGAATGGTGTCGCTGCAGGCACAAAACCAAAAATGCTTTTGCAATCCTTTGTCTGTTCTTGCTAAACATTGGATTTTAAGGTGAACGCAGTTTTGCTCGTGTCGAGGCAGGTTTGTTTTTATAATGACTTGCATTCACGTGTGTTTCAGCGAGCGGAGCTCATGTGGCCACAACACAAGATCAGCTCCGGGCTGATGATGTCATGAGAACACTTTTGACACATGGATGACTCTTTGTGCTCATTGTGGAAGGTTTTATTATTATTTTATTTGTTTTTATTTATTTATATTTATTTATTTGTAAATTTGGTTTAAAAAAAGGGGGAAAGGCCTGATTTCTTGCTATAGATTACTTTGTATTTAATGTTGTTTGGTTATGATTTGTTTGTTTGTTTGTTTTAAAGAAATTTGAATCAAATTCAATTTAATGTTAGCGTCAGGGTTAGTTAATCTTACTTAATCTTACTTATTTAATCGTAACACTTTATAATGAGGTTGTATTAGTCAATGTTGATGTATTTAATTAAATTAAATGTTTATTATTATTATTATTATTATTAATATTATTATTATTTTATTTATTTATTTTTGTTATATTTGGTTAACAAAAGAGAAAAATACTGTTAGAATTGTTAAAATCTTAATGGTAACACTTTACAATAAGGTTGTATTAGTTATTCATTCATTCATTCATTTTCTTTTCGGCTTAGACCCTTTATTATTCTGGGGTCACCACAGCGGAATGAACCGCCAACTTATCCAGCACATGTTTTACGCAGCAGATGCCCTTCCAGCTGCAACCCATCACTGGGAAACATTCATACACACTAATTCACACACATACACTACAGACAATTGAACATACCCAATACACCTATAGCGCATGTCTTTAGACTGTGGGGAAAACCGGAGCACCCGGAGAAAACCCACGTGAACACGGGGAGAACATTTGCAAACATGCAAACATGTGTCAAACTGATTAAATTAAATGTTAATTATTATTATTATTATTATTATTATTATTTTATTTATTTATTTTGTACATTGGCGTCACGGTGGCGCAGTGGGTAGCACGATCGCCTCACAGCAAGAAGGTCGCTGGTTTGAGTCCAAAAGACATGCGCTATAGGTGAATTGGGTAAGCTAAATTTTCCGTAGTGTATGTGTGTGAATGAGTGTGTATGGATGTTTCCCAGTACTGGGTTGCAGCTGGAAGGGCATCCGCTGTGTAAAACATATGCTGGATAAGTTGGTGGTTCATTCCGCTGTGGTGACCCCAGATTAATAAAGGGACTAAGCCGAAAAGAAAATGAATGAATTTTGTACATTTGGTTAAAAAAAGAGAAAAATACTGTTAGAATTGTTAAAAATTTAAGGTTGTATTAATGTTTGTTAGTGTATTTAATTAAATCAATGTATTTAATTAATATGTTAACATGAGCTAGCAAAGAACAAAACAGTATTGATTAATCTTTGTTAATGTTAGTTAATGGAAGTTAAAGTTATTTGTTGTTTGTTCATGATAACTGCATTAACTCATGTTAACAAGCATGACTTTTGATTTTAATAATGCATTAGTAAATAGTGAACTATGATTTAAAAATGCTGTACAAGTATTATTCATACTTAAGTCATGTTTGTAAATGCATTAACTAACGGAACCTTAATGTAAAGTGTAACCATATTTAATTGTCGACAGGAAATTACTGAAAATGTTTGATTTACTTTTAATGTTTGAAGACCCATATGCTACTTTATTTTACTTATTTTATGCATGTTCTTTATTTAGCTTATTACAGCCTTGTTTTAAGTGTTAGGTGTGTGTGTGACAGCAGCTACATTTATTCCTCCAGAGCTTTTTTTGCAGTGCGGTTGCCATAGAAGCAGCACTTGGTTCTGTCACCAGACTGAAAGATTCAAGACTAGTGGTATAAACCCTCTGGTTTTGCATAGATCTGAAAATCTACTCAACCTTTTTGTTTAGAAACACACTTTATTCGAAGAAGCAACAAAACAGAAACACTTCTAAAAAGATCTGTGGGATATTATGTTGATCATATGGTAATACTATGATACCTGGAAATATCCTTTGGCACTATAATCTTCTACAGTGGCATTTTAATGTGTTTGTAAGGAAAAACTGCAATAGAGCTCCAGAATCTATGATTATATTCATTAAATTTGAATAATCGCAGTATTCCCTCTGATCTCACCTGGCCGTATGTCATTTGTTGTGCTGTTTGGAGCTAGTGGTTCAAGATTTACTGCCACTTTTATTTATACAGAAGATAAACGGCGCTATTCACACTTGTAATTGACCTTTGCACCAGATTTGACCACCTCATCAAGAGTCATACTGTTGATTTGCAAACCGTAAAAGGAGTTGATTCAGAACGCTAATCTGAATTGGGCAACTGTCAAAAATTTAAGCATCATGTATTACATTGGAAAAGCCATGTTTCTAGATAGTATTTCCACAGTAGAATGCTCTATTTGTGTCAGATTGTGGTGTATGAGCTCATAATTGGCAGAGATGTATAAAAACAATTCTTGGTACACACATGTAAGAGGTCAATTTGAGGACACGGTACGAAACCTGCAGGTTCTGGCCACATGGTGGTGCTATAAATTGAAAAATAAACGTGGAAATGTCTAATCAAGCAACCGATTGTCTGATCAACTTGAAAATTGGCATGCAGTGTCTTTGTCCAAGGTCGCATGATGGTCTATTGGACATTTGCGTGTCTCAAAAAACATGGCTGCCATTGATCAATGAAGTTTAAGCACCTGTTAAACAGCATTAACGGAGGCCAATCGGAGCAAAACTCTGTGGGCATGTTTATGGTTCTAGAGTCTGTGAGAAATTTGGAAGAATTTGGCCACTAGTTGGCACAATTAAGTTTTACGTCTTGTATATTGCACAGTGTTTCAAGCAAGCACAAAATCTTTCTATCATGTGTTAGATCTGCTCATTGTGAAAACTTTGACTCTAGAACCACAACTGTCAATCAAACCAATCATTAAATATTAGTCATTAATTGAAAAAACTACTTTTGTGAACTAGTGCAAGGTTTTTTTGCTCAACCTCAACAAAACAAGTGTTGTAGTAATCTCTGGACTGTCTAGATCAATAATTATAAAAGATAGTTGAACTTTTGCCTTTGGAATGCTAAAACAAAACAGGTGTTGTGAAATATACCAAAAAGCCTGTTATTTATAAAAGAATGCTCCGATCTTCATGAAATTTGGTGTTCATGTGCACAATGTGATTGTAAAAAAGCTTGCAAAAGGTTAATGCGATCTACCCATGCAGTAGGTGGCTCTACAACTATTAAAAAGGTAACGAATGCTGCTTTTCTATGGCAATTGACAGTCACTGACTAAAATAATATTTTTTATAGAGTAGTTACAGTCTTCATTATTGATAAATGAGCCTACGGCCTTAAAACGCTTGAACCCCGGTAATTGCTGCTAGCAGCTATATTTATTGTTATTATTTCTAACAGCAGTTTGACAGTACAGATGTGTAAATGAAAAGAAAACAACCACTGAGTGTCTTATAAAAAAATGTGTTTTGTCTGAGTTTTCTACACTACCTGACAAAAAGACCTAAAAGTCTTATCGCCTATCCAAGTTTTAGGAACAACAAATGATAACTTGACTTCTAGTTGATCATTTGGTATCAGAAGTGGTTTATATGAAAGGCAAAGGCCTCTAGATTACGCTTATTTTACCAAAATAAAATATGATCATGCCTTGATTTTTAATTATTTAATTAAGACAGTAAGGTCTGACTTTGCTTAGACAAAAGTCTTGTCACTTAACAGAAATAATGTACAGTATAGAATATAAAGTCATGGTGCAGTGGAAAAATAATTATTATTGTGTATGACTCCCATGATCTTGGAGGACTGGATCCATACATCTCTGCAATGACTCTAATAACTTATTAATAAAGTCATCTGACATGGCAAAAAAAGTGTTCTTGCAGAACTCCCAGAGTTCATCAAGATTCTTTGGATTCATCTTCAATGCCTCCTCCTTTATCTCACCCCAGACATGCTCAATAATGTTCATGTCTGGTGACTGGGCTGGCCAATCCTGGAGCACCTTGACCTTCTTTGCTTTCAGGAACTTTGATGTGGAGGCTGAAGTATGAGAAGGAGCGCTATCCTGCTGAAGAATTTGCCCTCTCCTGTGGTTTGTAATGTAATGGGCAGCACAAATGTCTTGATACCTCAGACTGTTGATGTTGCCATGCATGCTCCCATACTGAATGTAACCCCAAACCATGATTTTTCCAAACTTGACTGATTTCTGTAAGAATATTGGGTCCATGTGGGTTCCAATAGGTCTTCTGCAGTATTTGTGATGATTGGGATGCAGTTCAACAGATGATTCATCAGTAAAATCTACATTCTGCCACTTTTCCAAATGATCAACTAGAAGTCAAGTTATTATTTGTTGCTCTTACAACTGGGATCGACGACAAGACTTTCGTCAGTTAGTGTAGAATGTGCTTTCGGCTTCATGAGACATTTGTTAACCCTGGCGGCGTATGGGTTCGTTTTACGATGGATTTATGCATTTTCACAAGCTTTAAAAAAATTGGCAGTTGCCAACACCAATGTACAGCATGGAAGAGCCAGGATAAAATGTAAAACTACTCCAACTGTATTCGTCTGACAGAAGAAAGTCATATACATATACTGAGGGTGCCTAGGGGATAGGGGTGTAAAAATGTATTGATACACATGAGTACCGCTATATTTTATTTGATTCTCAAAAACATAATATCGATATTTTTAAAAATGATATAACATTATATAATATAACATTAAATCCTATATGCTAGATGGCAGTCTTCTTGATAGGTAGGATGAAAGTGACAGAACATACTAGAAGGGCACACCCCTAATGATCATAAAGTTTTGTTGCTTTATAAAGTTGGTTGCTAGGAGCATGAGGTATGAAACAATTCACGTGGCAGAACATCAACAGAACATTAGCAGCAAATGGCTAACGTGGATCCCCTTCAACTCACATTGGAGCCAGTTTAAGCATCAAAGTTACCACCAATCTCAACACATAACTCAGTCAGTTTTTTATTTCATTTGCAAAGATATGTGCCCTCTCAGTGTTGTAAAGACCAAAGGATTTTATATCGAGCTCTTGAAAACAGCAGAATTTTGGGCGCATGAGCATTGCTATTTGTCAATTCAATTACTAAGAGAAACGAGTGCACCAGCTACGTTTCCACACACGGTAGATTGTTTCTGCGAGAGGACAACAGACAAATACTATAGATATATAAAGATGTAGATTGTGCACAACACAAGCCCTTGTGAGTGATGTTTGAAGTTTAGTGGATAGAAAATATTGGTAGGCCAGTATAAAAAAATGGAAGACCTGCTTTGTGTTAGCGTGTTTGTTGGCCCGATCACCAGGAGTGTGTGTCAGACTATTCTAAACCATTCTAGATCATTCAGAGAATGATGTAACACATTATTATTGTCTGGCATGTTTTTTTAATAAGCTGAAGCGTAACTTTATCAGCGGTAGTCTTTGTTAGCAGCTTTGACTGTGAATTCTGCTGTGTTGTGGCCTAGTTTGACCAGCACCGGGATTGATTGCTGTAACTCTGCAGCTCTGGCAGACACACAGTCCTAATGGCTTTGTCTACTTTGGTCAGTTTGGGGTTAACCGCTGATCCCAGAACAGCAGTAAATCACAGCACTGATTGAATGGTTGTCAGAGCAGAGACTAAAAGTAGGCTGATTTCAATCTTTATTGGTTGAATGAAGTGGACTGTTGATTTTAGTGCTTTCCTGAAAATATCTGTTGGGTTTATTGTGTATTATATGTGGTTAATTTCTTTATCCATTTGCCCAAGATAAAGATATATATTTTAATGTTTTCTGTTCATGGTTTCTTATCTCTCTATGCCATTTTAAACCAAATATACTGTAAATGCATTGATTTACAAATATTGGTGGTTATCACGGAGTTTGCATGTTCTCCCCGTGTTGGCGTGGGTTTCCTCCGGGTGCTCCGGTTTCCCCCACAGTCCAAAGACATGCGCTATAGGTGAATTGGGTAAGCTAAATTGTCCGTTGTGTATGTGTGTGAATGGGAGTGTATGGGTGTTTCCCAGTGATTGGTTGCAGCTAGAAGGGCATCCGCTGCATAAAACATATGCTGGTTAAGTTAGCGGTTCATTCCGCTGTGGCTACCCCAGATTAATAATGGGACTAAGCCAAAAAGAAAATGAATAAATGGTGGTCATCACATCAACTAACCTTATTAAGCTTCACATGATGCTGTTGGTCATTACACATGACTTGAACAATGTTATTACACTACATATTTCATAAATGCCACAACCTTTTATTTTAATTTCAGTTACTTAAATAACATTGACTTCTTACCTTCCTCTCCAGATCATATCAGAGATGTTCCTGATTTGCTGACAGTGGTTTATCACACATCTGCCAGACGGCCTCACTGGACTGTTGTCTCTGGGCGCTGCCCTATGGCTCCTGGGGTTGACCTGTGAAAAGCAGTCAAGCTGGACACCGCGGCATCGCCCCCCACTGCCACAGCCTCAGCCCTGCCCGTCCCGCTCTCCCCCCGGACCCCTCATCCTCTCTGCCAGCCCCTCTGGACCCCACACAGCACCCCTCCACACCACCAGGAGGAGCAGTATGTGAGCGAAGCCACTGCCACTGATCCCTCACTGCCACTGATTTGCAGAGATGCCGAAACCATCACAGGTAAGCTTGTTACCAAATTATGTCACCAGAGAAATCTTTGTCAATATTTTTTATCTAAATTGCCTTTTTCTGTTTAAACTAAACAGAAACATTTTCTCAGTGTGTGGAACTCACCTCAATTATATTGCTGCAGTGCAAATAAATAAATGGGATTGTCAAGCAGACAAACTGACCCAGTCTTAGGACGTACTCACACTAGGTACAGTTACCTTGAACCGTGCCAAAGCGCGATTGCCCCCCCCCCCCCCCCTCTCCCCCGACGGCCTGCACTCACATTGCATTTTTTACCTTCCGCACCGGAGCACGCTTACGTCATCGATGATGCGACTTTTCAGTTTGACAGAAGAGAAGTGCTCTCGCTCAGCACAGTGGAGATTGCTTTAGTTATATCGTTTTGTATTATTTTTAGTAGTTTGGGATGCAGTGACACGCAGTCAAATATTTTCCTGAACAGTTCCACCACTTTTGACGCTCATAAATGATCATAAAAGTCCTCGTGCAGCACGTATTAGGAGGTTTGCTGAAGGTGGCAGCTGACGTGCAGCGAGGGGTTTTGCATATTTAATAAACTATGACAGTTTACGTTCATTAAAAAGTTGAATTTTTTTTTTTTTTAATTTATTAATTAAAAGATTAATAAATCCATATGAATCGCGTCTTCAGTTTCGGGCTCAGGCGCAATTTGCGCTAACACTACAAACGTACCGCACCAAAGCCCAACTGAACCCCGCCTGGGCCTGATTCGGAGCATTCACACTTGTCAAACGAACCGGGAAACACACTTGGGCACAGTTTGGATAGCATAGTGTGAGTGCACCCTTAAATGTTGTATACACCTTTCCACAATGTCGCCATCTAGGGCTGCACAATGTATTGCCAAATTATCGTTATCGCGATAATAGTTTATGCAATATTCATATCACAGACATGTGTGATGAATTACTTTTTTTTTAAGCATTGGTTGTTTATTTAAATTTGACCAATACGATGGGGCCTTGTTATCTTTATCCCCGCCTCCCCAGTAGTTGCTGTTCTGCTATTGGCTGGAGCGGACCAAAGCTGAACCCAGAGCTGAAAATAAACACTAACGGCGAAAGTCGAGATAAGAGACAAAAATGACAACAACCAATCAGAATCAGAATATCTGTGGAGGTTTTCACTCATTCATAATGTTATAAAGACTAAATGTTTGCACATTGAGACAGTTTTTTTTTTTTGTCTGAATTAGAATTAATTAGATCTAAAAATTATCTTTTACCTGTTTATCTTAATATCATTAAATAAATAGATGATTTAGAAAATAGCTAATAAAAATTGCGAAATGTTATATTGTAAGAAATATCATTATCACAATACTCAACAACAATATTGCATATCACATATTTTTTCAGTATTGTGCAGCTCTACGGCCATCTTTATTTGACTGACTGCATGCTAAAGGTGACCCGGCTCACCTAAAAAAAAAAAAAATCAACACCATAATTTGCTGTAGTGGATTGTAAAAAATCTATTTTAATATCCAACCAAATAATAAAATATTGTCAATATTTCAACATGGTCATCAATATATTGATATAATTAGAGTGGAAAATATTGCAATATCATGGTGTATCAATATTTTCTTCTACCCCTAGAAATTAACAACACATTATTGATAATTGCAAAAATATTGCAATAATTACTGTGTTGACGAGCACTTTAATTGCTTAGAACTTCATTGAGAAAAAGCACAAACAGTCAATGATGAAGCTTGTGTACATTATCAAATGGAGTATAC
>CAIGQV010019270.1:5533482-5547050 GCA_903798115.1 Danio jaintianensis
TTGTTGGTGCCAGACGGGCTGGTCTGAGTATTTCAGAAACTGCTGATCTACTGGGATTTTCACGCACAACCGTCTCTAGGGTTTACAGAGAATAGTCAGAAAAAGAGAAAATATCCAGTGAGCGGCAGTTCTGTGGGTGCAAATGCCTTGTTGATGCCAGAAGTCAGAGACCAGACTGGTTCGAGCTGATAGAAAGGCAACAGTAAAGGCTGATTTATACTTCTACGTCAAGCGCACACATATGCTCCGACGCAGCCTACGCGTGGTCGCATAGCCCTCGCCATGGTCGTCGGCGACGCTGACGCGCACCTCTCAAAAAATTTAACTACACGTCGCAACAACGCGTAGCGCAAGCTCTGTAGTTGGTCGGCTTGGTAGCGATGACGAGTGTGGGCAGAGGTGAGAGCCGTGCGAGCCCGATGGAACTTGTGTTTACAAGTGTGGAGTCCCTTGAAGGAGCTCTAGATGGAAACTGTTGTTTTGTGTTTACCTTATGATTAAAGTTGTTGCACGTCCGCCGATTCCCGCCTCAAAATGAGCGAGTTTGAGCCACTTGTAGCGTTCAGAAAAACCAAAACACCAGCGAAGAAACTCGACACAGAGGAACATGAACACCTACTGCCAGCTAGCGTTTCGGAAGTGTTATTGCAGAGCAACACAAACAGCGCGCAGAAGTATAAATGCACGGCTACGCGCATTGCATGCGCCGTGGGTCACGCCAATCACTCGACGCAGAAGTATAAACCAGGCTTAACTCAAATAACCACTCGTTACAACCTAGGTATGCAGAACAGCATCTCTGAACGCGCAACACGTTGAACCTTGAGGTGGATGGTCTACAACAGCAGAAGACCACACCGGGGTGCCACTCCTGTCAGGTAAGAACAGGAAACTGAGGCTACAATTCGCACAGGCTCACCAAAATTGGACAATAGAAGATTGAAAAAAGGTTGCGTGGTCTGATGAGTCTCGATTCTGATTCAAATGGTAGGGTCAGAATTTGGCATCAACGACATGAAAGCATGGATCCATCCTGCCTTGTATCCACGGTTCAGGCTGGTGGTGGTGGTGTGATGGTGTGGGGCATATTTTCTTGGCACACTTTGGGCCCATTAGTACCATTTGAGCATCGTGCCAATGCCACAGCCTACCAGAGTATTGTTGCTGACCATGTCCATCCCTTTATGACCACAGTGTACCCATCTTCTGATGGCTACTTCCAGCAGAATAACGCGCCATGTCATAAAGCACGAATCATCAATCAGACTGGTTTCTTGAACATGACAATGAGTTCACTGTACTCAAATGGCCTCCACAGTCACCAGAACTCAATCCAATAGAGCACCTTTGGGATGTGGTGGAACGGGAGATTCACATCAAGGATGTGCAGCTGACAAATCTGCAGCAACTGCGTGATGCTATCATGTCAATATGGACCAAAATCTCTGAGGAATATTTCCAGTACCTTGTTGAATCTTTGCCACAAAGGATTGAGGCAGTTCTGAAGGCAAAAGAGGGTCCAACACGGTACTAGTAAGGTGTACCTAATAAAGTGGCCGGTGAGTGTACATTTGGTTCATTGAATCATGTATTACACAAACTAACATTACCGCAATAGTTGACCCACCGATCGTCTATGTATAATTCACACACTGCTTAATGGTGTCTCTTTCACCTTCAAAATTTGCCACAGGTTTTCTTTGAGGGTTAGGGTAAGGCAATATAATAAGTGTGTGTGTCTGTGTGTTATACTGTGGATGGATACATGGGCAATAGTGTAAAATTCTGTTTGAAAGATCTGCACATCCAGCCGCTTTCATTTCATTGATGCCAAAATAATGTAATTGGCAAGTGTAACTGAATTTTTGGCGCCAGCTTCAGGCTGTCAGCGTTTTTTTGCTGTCGCCTCTTGGAGACACATTGTACAAGCCCTTGACAAAAAGCCTCTCATGAACGTTCTCCGTTGTGTAACCCTATTATGTTTGTGCGAGGATTCAGGCTGAAGATGACCGTTTTTTGTTTTGTTTGGTCACTTCCGGAGTTTACAATGTCCTCAGAGACAAGGGGAGGGTGGGAAAGAGACCTTGGATCAGTGTTTATTTATAATTAATAGATTTACTTATTTGGTCGTCAGGGTTTTCTGTTTTGTGATTGGTCGTATTTGACTGAATGCTGTTTTATGGGATCCCAAAGTTTGGTCATGTACTGTTAAAGCATTTTAGTGTAACTGTAGACTGTTAACAGTCCACACTTTAGGCTTTATTATAGTTAATGTATTTACTAGCATGAACCTAATACACTGAAAGAAATGACTTTTTGCTGTAGTCAAATCTAATAAATTTACTCTCATAATTGTTTTATTGTAATATTAAATGTCGAGGATAACTACAATTTGCTAAATGAAATATTTAATGTTTACACATTTAATTGATGTAATAAATGAAATGAGTGGAAAGAGTTAAATATTAGTATTCTTTTAATAATAATATTAATAATATTAATAGTAATATTTAGATATTTTCTAATCATTGCAAACCTAGTAATATTAAGTCAATTTTAATAATGGATATGTAGTAATGGATGTGTAGTTCCCAGCATGCTTTGCAAGGGAATAAATTAAGAGGAGAATATATTAAAAATAATAGCAATCTTAGGTGTTTACATTTGAGAGAAAGACTTGTTAGAGAGTTTAATCTTCATTACTTTGAAGAATAAGAAGAGTTTTGAGTAAGTTCTTTTTTATTTTTATTTTTTATTAGTTTTAAGGTTGCCACTATGCTTTGGGTCTTGGCATTTTTATTATCAGCATTAATGTTTGACGCTTCACTCAGAGAGCCATCGCTGTGCTAACACTAGATCTGAGATCAGTAAGCATTTTTAAAGTAAATTTGTTCTTAGGTCACTTTGCTTGATATAAAGTGAAACAACACATTTCAAGTCAGTGGAAATGAATGTCTTAATTAAATTAAGTTATGCCAAATGTACTAATTTGTAACTAATAAGATTTACTTAATTTGATAAAAGCAATGTTCCTTCTGCTAAAAAAAACGTGACATTACTTGATTAATTTGAATAAATATAGACTCAAAATTAAAGATAATAAATGAACTTTTGCTTAGTGTTTAACCTAACACTCCTAAATAAATTCAATTGACATTGACAAGTTAATTGTACTTGATATAAGATAGATTTTATCAAGTAAACCTTAAGAACAATACGTGTACAGCATTTATTAATCATAGTTCAACATTTACTAATGCATTAATAAAATCCAAATTCATGCTTGTTAACATTAATTAATGAACTGTGAGTTAAAACAAGAGCTGTCAATGAAGGGCTTTATTTCCATTAACTTTAACTTTAAATTTAACTTTAAAATGTATTGTTCATTGTTTGTTCATGTTAGTAAATTTTAGTAAACATTTACTAATACAACCTTATTGTAAAGTGTTACCAGTTAATACAGTAAATAAAAATCACTAAGATGAAAAATACAGTGTCAGGTATTACTAGAGTTGAATAATATGTGCCATATTGGGTCTATATCAGGCCAAAATTGTAATAATTATTTATTTTTCCTCACTCTCAGTCTGCATACATGGTAAAAATTAATCTAAAAGTATCTAAAATAATGCATGATTAAAAATATACATTATAATGGTGTAATGCCTAAATTCAGTTAGTGCATTTGAACATATTTATTATAAAACAATTTAATACTTGACAGAAAGAAAATAATGCTAATCATTTGCCAGTAATTATTAGCTTGCTGGTATCATCACAGTTTTAATGTCATCGCTTTTCTAATGTTGACGGAGTTTCCAGATGTTTGATTTTATTAAGTATGTTACAGCTTGATGGGTTGGTTTTATCTAGAATCAGTGCATTAGTGATAATCACTAACTAGAATCCATTCAAGGCCTTTCCTCTGCCTGTTATCACAGATTCTCAGTTGGCTGAATTTGCATAGTGAAAATACAGGGCTGCCATTTCCTCCTGGCTGACACATAGTGCTTAATGAACTATGTGAGACTTCCTACGCAAAAATGTACCTTTTCTCAGTATATTTTGGCATGTTTTGTTGTTACTATTGTACTGTCACTACTGGGCAGTCTTAAATTGATTTATTTTTACATTTTATGAAGTGTTTCGACCCTCGGCTGGGTCAGTTGACATTTCTGTGTGGAGTTTGCATGTTCTCCCCGTGTTGGTGTGGGTTTCCTCCGGGTGCTCCGGTTTCCCCCACAAGTCCAAAGACATGTGGTATAGGTGAATTGGGTAGATTTAGGGACTAAGCCGAAAAGAAAATGAATGAATGAATGCAGTGTTAGTTACTTGATGTTGCTGTGCCATGTCGCATTTGCTATTTACATGGAGGACTTTGTAAGTGGAAAAACTGAACGCTTCACTAGCGAGAAAACAGTTAAACAGACCATCTGCAGCACGAGGATAAAGAACGAGCCTCCTCTATTCGGCATCTTTACTTTCTCTTTACTTTACTTTTACTCTTTACTTTACTCCTTTACTTTCGTGGATAAGGAAACGGTGTTGTACGCACTCAACTGAAGAAATCCATTAAGTTCAAGTTCATTTATTTATAGAGCACATTTAAAAACAGCCACAAGACTGACCAAAGTGCTGGACATAAGTCAAAGTAAAATAAAAAGACAGAATATAAAAACATAAAAATAGACCAAGAGAAACGACTGAATAAATATAAAAATGAAGCAGTAGAAAGGACTATTAAAATAATATTAAAAAGCAAAGCTGAATAGGTACGTTTTTAGGAGTGATTTAAAAATAGCCATTCTAATCTCAAGGGGCAGAGAGTTCCATAACCAAATAAATGAACAATAATAATGAAGTGTGGTCAAAAAACTGAGTTGTATCTAAACACACGTGCTATTCTTATGCCCCATATGTGATGCAGACGACTTCAAAACCCGACAGATGGACAAATCTAAAATTGCATACCTGTCAACCTTCTCGTTTTTCCTGGGATTCTCTCGTATTTTACAGTTCTATCCTGCTATCATCCCGTAAAGGTATTTTCCTGTATTTCTCCCATATTTTCAATCTGTCAATGAAGCGTGGCAATAAACATTAAAGAGCCGATCCTCCCTATATGCAACCCATACCGCTGAACCACCAGGGGACACCCCTTGCTCTTAAATGTGAATCTGTTTTGTGCTTTCGCTTTATTTAGGCATGAAAACATTTTAAAATAAATATAAAAATGGAGGGATTCCCTTCCTTTTCATTACAGATGCTGTCACCCCTCCTATGCAATCCTCAAAACAGTCATGTAGCGGTGCGTGACTGTCAGACGCGCACCATAGTGATAAATAGACGCTGTTTCTCAAACTGATTCTGTACACGTGATTTGAAGCGGAGCGAAAGTCTGGGTATTAGGTTCGTGTTTGAACAGACATACACATAATTAATAATAATAATAATAATAATAATAATAATATCTAAGGATGCCGATCTTGGTGGGTTTTCTTTCAAACACAACTAATTTTGTCCCAAGTGAGCATAAAAAGTTAGTAAAACAATCGAATGCTTTCATTATAATGTTAGATGTGTGCATCTTTAAAGTGACACCTCTATTATTTAATGTAATCAAATGAAACATCTAAATGAGAGATTCATTCGCTGCTCTTTAATCAGAATGTTTAAATTATACAGTGAAGAAAAGATAGAGATTCGATATCTTGATTCAATTTCTTTATAATAGCTACTAATTTTAATAGGCTAAACTGTTTGCTAATTTATTTGCAGCTTTTTCTAATGTACACTATTTATTCTATCCGTTGTAAATAATAATAATAATAATATTAATAATAAAACATATTACTGACCGTTTAACTGTTTATTTACAATGAAACAGCTCCAGATGAACATGTTTTGTAATTTGGGGATTTTTTTGGCCGGGAGGATGGGGGGTGGGGTATATGGGCATATGCCTTATTTTCACATCCCAATGTTGACAGGTATGAAATTGTTTTTATTAAAATAAATATAAATATGGGGCGACGCGGTGGCGCAGTGGGTAGCACGTTCGCCTCACAGCAAGAAGGTCGCTGGTTCGAGCCTCGGCTGGGTCAGTTGGCATTTCTGTGTGGAGTTTGCATGTTCTCCCCGTGTTCGCGTGGGTTTCCTCCGGGTGCTCCGGTTTCCCCCACAAGTCCAAAGACATGTGGTATAGGTGAATTGGGTAAGCTAAAATTGTCCGTAGTGTATGTGTGTGAATGAGTGTGTATGAATGTTTCCCAGTGATGGGTTGCAGCTGGAAGGTGATCCGCTGCGTAAAACATATGCTGGATAAGTTGGCGGTTCATCCCGCTGTGGCGACCCCAGATTAATAAAGGGACTAAGCCGAAAAGAAAATGAATGAATGAATGAATTAATATAAATATGCATATAATAAATAATACTGCTTATAATTATAACATTATACCAATGCAAATTGTCATGAAAAAACAGAAAAAAGCCCGCAGAGGTGAAGAAGGCATGGAGTGCCGTGAGTCCACAAAGTGGCGCAAATGGATTTGCTCTTTAAACAACGTGGCGCAAAACGTGAAAAATACAGTTGCAACAAATTGCCCCATACACGTCTTGCGCCTTATTGCGCCAGGTATATGATAGGGTCCTTCGGCTCAATGTCTTTTTCAGTGTGTGAAACTATTTTCTCACTCCACCCTTTTTTTTTTAATAGACAATCACGTTACGTCATTAATTAAATACCCAATAGTTAAAAACAATCCAATCTCATTTCATTTCATCGTATATAGTAACACCATAAGGGATGTCTCCTCCACCTACAAAAACATTATCTAGATTTAGTTAACATGAACAGTACAGATGGCAAGTAAGGGATTTCTATACTTCAAAAGGCATGTAATAAAGTCTTCAGACAGCTTGATAATGCTTTGCTTCCAGGAAATGTTTGGTGTGGTTTGGGTTTTGTGACCAGCCTTTCCTCAGCTGAAGGCCACAGCATTTCCCCGTCTCCCTCACGTCATTGTTTTTATCTGTGTTTTGCTTTCATATGTGATAACATCCGTCAGTTAGAGTGTCGTAATGCCACAGGCAGCTCATTAGCATGTGAAAAGCTTTAGGTCAGCTAACCTACTTTTCTCAGAACTAACTAAATGCAGAATCATGGCGCGCTGCCATCTAGTGGATGTCCAGAGTTACTGATTTTGTCCAACAATCCAATATTTTCTTCAACAGATTTCTCAGTTTCTCAAATGCATGCTTGCAATGTGTTTGAGATGCAGCAGTCAGAGGCTCGTGTCTTATCTATATGCTGTCTGACATTTTTAACCTTTTAACCAGATCCAATAATAGTTCAATGAGTTCGAATAGTTAAGTTAAGTTGAGTCTTTTTTGTGATTTTAGACAGTCTGCTGTGATTTCTTATGTTAAATGGCACCTGTATCAAATGGGGGGGTGGCGCAGTGGGTAGCGCTGTCGGCTCACAGCAAGAAGGTCGCTGGTTCGAGCCTCGGCTAGGTCAGTTGGCATTTATGTGTGGAGTTTGTATGCTCTCCCTGTGTTCACGTGGGTTTCCTCCAGGTGCTCCGGTTTCCCCCACAAGTCCAAAGACATGGGCTATAGATGAATTGGGTAAGCTGGAAGGGCATCCGCTGCGTAAAACATATTCTTTTCGGCGTAGACCCTTTATTAGTCTGGGGTCGCCACAGCGGAATGAACCGCCAACTTATCCAGCATATGTTTTACGCAGCGGATGCCCTTCCAGCTCAACCCATTACTGTGAAACATCCATACACACTCATTCACACACATACACTACGGACAATTTAGCTTACCCAATTCACCTATACCACCTTTGGACTGTGGGGGAAACCGGAGCACCCGGAGGAAATACGCGAACACGGGGAAAACATGCAAACTTCACACAGAAATGCCAACTGACTCAGCCGAGGCTCAAACCTGCGACCTTCTTGCTGTGATAATAATAATAATAATAATAATAATAATAATAATAATAATAATAATAAGACATTTTTAAACATAATTTTAAATAACTAATTTTAAGTAACTTGTTTTATTTTTAGTTTTTGCCATGATGATGTTGATATTAAATATTATGTTACTAGTTATTTGGCGAAATGCTAGTATTCAGCTTAAAGTCAAATTTAAAAGCTTAAGTTTCATAATATAATATAATATAATACATGTTTAATAAAAAGAAAAAGAAATGCAAACAACAACAGGCAGTGTTTAAAACTCTTCTGTAAAGGTGACCTGTGTGCTACATGCTGCTTGATGTCGCAACATCAGAGGAATCTGTCAGTCTGTACTTTGCACTAGAAACACCATCATTAGTTTTTGCAATGAAACATTCATTCTGCACCAGTTGTTCCACCCTGACCACATTTTATGTTCATTTTTATTTCTTGTTTGCTTGTTAAGTACAGTAGACCTTTGAATTGTTCCCCCTGTTGTTTTCTGCGACAGGTCTGTTCTTGGTAAAGTCAACACTCAGACTCAAGTGTGTGTATTCATGTTTAACAGTGCAGTTACTGAGGCCACTCTGCCTGTTCTGACTCACAGGAAAGATTATCTCACTATTCCCAAAACACAGATTCTGTTTGGCTGTTGTTGCCCTAGTAATAACACCGATCTGTGGTTTAGAAAGGATGTGCAAATATTTTAGGTATAAGCACAATATTTCTTATTGGATATCTGTGATTTATTTTAAAGCGTTACTCCTTGTGTACTAACAGCTCATTTGTTGAGCCCAAGCACTTGTATGCCACAATTATTGCCAAATCTTCCAAATAATTTCGAGATTTCCAGTGTGATGGCATTAAATTTCATATCAGCAGCCGTCTGATTGGCTCTGTTCCCAAAGATTCCCATTCATCTCCTTATGGCAGGCATGTGCACGTTGGTGTTTTCCCACAAGTCCTCTCATGTTCTTATGTGTCGAGTCATCAGATCATTCAAAATAAATGAAGAACACATTAAGATTTAATAACCAGGTGCAAAATTGCCACTTTTATCTGTTCTAAATGGTTTTGATATGTGCAATTTACTTACTAAAACACACTGTATTAGTCAATAAATGCTGTTGTTGCCTTGAGCTTTGCAGGTGTGTAGTTAATAAGGTTAACTAGTTAGTAGGGCAGTTTTTTTCTGCTTGATTGTGTTCTCTCTCAAATACCTTTGTGTATTGTGTGCTTACCATCTGTCAGTGTCACATGCATAGCTAAAGCACTTCCGAAGTCACTCTTGATAAGAGGTTACTGTTCCTTTATTTTAAAACAATCCAGTGTAAAGTTTGTTGTGTTTGTTTGTGTGTGTTTTAGCTGATCAAGAGTAGTCTGTAGCTTGTACGTGAATTCCAACTCAGTGTCAGAGTGAGTTAGCAGTCTGTGACGTTAAACAACCTTGACATTCACTGCTTGACTTCTGCCTGTACACAGAGAGAGAGGGAGGGTGAGAAAATGTAGTTGAAAAGCAGGGGTGACCGTGCATTCTCAGTAGCTGCACCCAGGTTGTGGAATGCATTACCCTCCAGTATTAGATTTGCCCCATCATTATTTGTTTTTAAATCCAGGTTAAAGACCTACCTTTTTGAACTGGCATATGGTCACTGATGAACCGTTGTGTACCACGTTTTAAACTTTTATTAATTTTTAATGTTTTTTCTGTTTTATTCTTTCTTTGTTTTGAAATATTTCTGTTTCTGATGTTTTATTGATGTAAAGCACTCTGGTCAACTTGTGTTGTGTTAAGATGTGCTATAGAAATAAACTTGACATTGACATTGACATTAAGGACAGTTGTATGGAGCGAAACGTGCCAAAATTTCACAAACAAATCCAGCATTTGGCAAACGAACACAATCTGCTTTGCAATGAATCATTTGACTCGCAAACAAACAGAAAAGCACTTTGTACAAACAAATGTCAGGTTGAGCAAAAACCCAGTTGTGTTACAATTTAGTTGTATGGAGCGAAGTATGTGCCAAAATTTCACAAACAAATCCAACATTTTGCAAACGAACACAATCTGCTTTGCAATGAATGACTCGACTCGCAAACAAACAGAAAACCACTTTGCACAAACAAATGTCAGGTTGACATTAAATGTATGTGTTAAAATGTAGTTGTGTTAAAATGTAATTGTATGGTCGGCGCCAATAGCCTAGTGGTTAAGTGTGCCGACATATAGCACCATGGTGCTCGCGGCAACCCGAGTTCGATTCCCGGCTCGAGGTCCTTTGGCGACCCTTCCCCTCTCTCTGCTCTCAACTACTTCCTGTCAATTCTCTGCACTATTCTATCCATTAAAGGTTAAAAACCCCTAAAAAATTATTATTAAAAAAATAATAATAATAAAAAAATAATGGAGTTGTATGAAGCGAAATATGTGCCAAAATTTCACAAACAAATCCAGCATTTGGCAAACGAACACAATCTGCTTTGCAATGAATCACTCGACTCGCAAACAAACAGAAAACCACTTTGTACAAACAAATAGTTGTATGGAGCGAAATATGTGCCAAAAATGTGTGTCAAAGAATCACTCAAATCGCAAACAAACAGAAACCACAGTTTGAGCAAAAACCCAGAGGTGTTAACAAATAAAACGTATTGTGCTTCACTAATATAAATCATATTTCATAAATAAATACAGTCCATCTGCATGTAACTGCATGTAGCCCTTGAACAAACCCATCTAGTGCATACAGCTGCATATTTTCTCAGAAATGCACTCATTCAGATTTTCTCACAAATATATCCAGATGGATTTTCTCACAAATGGATGGCAATTCTTTGCAAAGAAAAGACCAAGAAACATATTTAATGTTTTATACATATATTTTGTTTCTTTGTTTTAATAATCTACTTGTTTAAGTATTTGTCTTTTAAAATGGTGATTATTTTTTTCAAAAACTGTTGTATTGTATTATACTATATTATATTCTTACTATGTTTCAAATATGCTGGTTGTTTGTTTTAATAATTTGTTTCTTTAAATATTTGTGTTAATAATGAAAATTTAATTAAAATAAATAATAATAATAATAATAATAACAATAATATATTTATTATTGCTGTTATTATTGGTATTTATTATTATTATGCATAATAATAATATATTTATTATTGTTATTATTGTTATTTTTATATTATGTTATTATTATTATTATTATTATTATTATTATTATTATTATTTGTAGTATTATTATTACTATTATTATTACTAATTATAATAATAAATGTAATAATATTTTATTATTGTTTTTTATTATTAGTGTATATTTATTATTATTATTATTATTATTATTATTATTATTATTATTGTCTTATTATTCTGGATGAATTATAAATTCAAAATGTAGAACTAGGTTTAATTTTATTTTTGTATCCCCATTGGTCACCCCAGTGCATTTTCTAACTTGTTACATTTAATAACATTAACCATATATAGTTTATAGGTACATGTATGTATCATTGTCATCTCTTTCTTTCCTCCTCACAGTCACTGGATGCTCAACAGCTGTTAAACCACTAGATTTATATCTGCTCCAGTCCCCCCGGGGCTGTCTAAACTTCCTGTCTAAAACACACCTCCAAACCCCCCTGGTCTGCAGCCCTGCTCAAACTACTACAGCACACGTATGTAGTTGTTGTTTTACTTTATGAAAAGCAAGAGCTGATCCAGAGTCAGGAGGACAGGAACAATGAGCGCTGGTTCAGCCGGTGGTTGAGTCTATGTTTAGTAAGGGCCATGTGACTGCTGTCATCATCAGCATGCCAGACATGGCTGGATCATGTCCGCGTTTGCTCACCGCCTCCTCCCTCGTCTTTTCCCTCTCCCTCTCCCTCCCTCTCTCTCTCTCTCTCTCTCTCTCTCTTCCTTCCTCTCATATTCATTCGCTCTCTGTCGACGCCGTGGCTGATCCTGAAGTAGTGGAAAATGTAAGTTAGGGCGAGTGAACAGAGAGAGCCCGTGGCTGAAGAAACATGAGTGAGTACTGCTCTTCTTTACTTTCACTCCGCTTTTACTCAGTCTCAGTTTTTTTGTTTCTCAAGCGTGTCCAGCTGTAGACAGCGATTTTGGATAGATGACCTTCTGTGAGTTAAAGCTGAGCTGTTTGTTTTAGAGTTCATTGAACTGTGAGTTTGAGTGATTTCAGCAAAAATCACATTTTTGAAACAGTTAAAATGCATTCAGAGTGGGTTTCTCTTCCTTTCTTGGATTGAAAATTTTCCATCACTTTTTTTGTGTGTCCTTAGCTTGTAGGTTATAGACAATTGGTGTATTTTTGTTTGTTTGTTTGTTTGTTTATATAATATATATTACATATAACATATATTATTAATATATGTACACTAAATACAGTTAAAGTCGGAATTATTAGCCTTCCTGTTAAATTTAAACTCTTTTATATTTTTATACCCCCAATTTCTGTTTAACGCATACATTTTTTCTTTGCCATGATGACAGTACATAATATTTTACCAGATATTTTTCAAGATGCTAGTATTCAGCTTAAAGTGACATTTAAAGGCAATTAGGGTAATTAGGCAAGTAGTTAGGCAAGTCATTGTATAACAGTGTTATATTTCGATTGTTCTGTAGACAATCGAAAAACAATTATTGCTTAAGGGGGCTAATAATATTGACCTTAAAATGTTTAAAAAAAAAAAAAAACTGCTTTTATTCTAGTCGATATAAAACAAATAAGACTTTCTCCAGGAGACCAAATATTATCAGAAATACTGTGAAAATGTGCTTGTTCCATTAAATATCACTTGAGAAATATTTGGAAATGAACAAATATTTCACAGGACGGAGAATAATTTTGCCCTCAAATGTATGTACATTTGAAGTGGATCAAAAAGGTTTTTCTAAATTATAAGAATGAGTGTTGTTGAATACTTTTAGGACAATTTTGATAAAAGGTTTTGATCCACTTCAAATGTTAACTACTGTATATTATTCAATTATATTATGTCTCATTGTAAAATAATGACAGTAGTAAAAAGCTACTATTTCTAGTACAGCAATAAAATAAGCATTTGTAGCATTGACTACAGTTTGTTGCTCACTCCGTGCTGAAGGTCAGAAGATGTTCTTGCTTCCACTAAAGCACTAGATGCTTTTCAAGTCCTGCCAAATAACATAATCATAACTCATCTGTTATGTACAAACTTGTTTTGTTTACAAAGTTTATGCGTCTGTCTGTCAGCATACATATCTATAGACTATAATCAAAAAATGTCATTTGATTCTTCATATTAATCTAAACTACTTTATATTTTATATAACTATTTTACATTACTTTTGATTTAATATCTCAGTCTCTCTGTCTGTCTGTCTGTCTGTCTGTCTGTCTGTCTGTCTGTCTGTCTGTCAGTCTATCTCTCTTTCAGTCTATCTATCTATCTATCTGTCTGTCTGTCTGTATGTCTGTCTGTCAGTCTATCTCTCTTTCAGTCTATCTATCTATCTGTCTGTCTGTCTGTCTGTCTCTCTTTCAGTCTATCTATCTATCTATCTATCTATCTATCTATCTATCT
>CAIGQV010019270.1:5584919-5620353 GCA_903798115.1 Danio jaintianensis
AATCAGTGAATCATTTTCACTGTGAACTGATCATTTGAATGAGTGAGCTGTTTACTGCAGATTCACTCTGAATGATCATTTGAATCAGTGAGTCGTTGACTGGAGATTCACTTTAAATGAATCAGTTGAATCAGTGAATTGTTTTTCCCATGAAAACCCTTAATACCACATATTCACGTAGCCTGAGATATGCTAAAAACTTAAGGGGTTGTTTTGTTGTCTTTGTGATTCAGAAAGAGCGGGATTTGGAGTTGGCAGCACGTATCGGCCAGTCTCTGCTGAAAAAGAACAAGAGCCTCACCGAGAGAAACACCTTTCTGGAGGAGCAGCTGGAGCACATACGAGAAGAGGTAGGAGAAGAAGAGAGATCCTTTTTCTTTCCCATATTGTCTGAAACCTGTGGTCTGCTTAATAATGTGGAGCCTCCTTATTATTTAGTTTTTCTTTTAATTGGGCTCACCTGGAAAACTAATTATCACAGGTGTCTGAGATTGATTTTAGTGATCCAAAGAGCAATGAGCCAACACCATCCATGACTTTAACTGATAACCAAAAGATTAAATGCTTATGACAGATCCAATTTGCATAATAATTTGGAACACATCCCTGATGTAAACACCCTTAAGCAAAAATGAACAGCAATTCAACCACACATGGGATCAGTTCTCATTTTTAAATCTCATACATGATGTGTGACGTGGGATTCAACCTTGCTGGTTTTCTCAAATCAAGCAAGCATGTCTGACACATTTTAAAAAGTTCCTGTTGAGAAAGTGAGAATATTAACCCTATACTCTTAAAGGGATAGTTCACCCAAAAATGAAAATTCTGCCATAATTTATTCACTCTTTACTTGTTCCATACCATTACAAGTTTCTTTCATCTGTTGAACACAAAAGAAGATAGTTTGAAGAATGTTGTAAACCTGTAACCATTGACTTCCATAGTGTTTGTTTTTCCTATAATGGAAGTCAGTGGTTACAGTAGTTGCTCTTTCTTTAGAATATCTTTTTTGTTCAGCAGAATAAACAAAAGGCGAGTAAATAGTGAGTAAATATACATTTTTGGGTGAACTATCCCTTTAACAACAACAAAGAAAATGTCATCATATAACAGGACAGTTTTTTTTCTAAATATGATTATTAGAATGTGTAAAAAATCTTTACAAATATAGAAAAAAAAAACATTTTACCATAAAGCATAAACTTATTTCATTCATTTATTTTCAACCGCTTTTCCGGGGCTGGGTCGCGGGGGCAGGAGTCGTAGGAGAGAACCCCAGACTTCCCTCTTCCTCCAGCTCCTCCGGGGGGATCCCGAGGCATTCCCAGGCCAGCCGAGAGACATAGTCCCTCCAGCGTGTCCTGGGTCTTCCCCGAGGCCTCCTCCCGGTGGGACATGCCTGGAACACCTCCCTAGGTAGGTGTCCAGCAGGCATCCGAAACAGATGCCCGAGCCACCTCAGCTGACTTCTCTCGATGTGGAGGAGCAGTGGCTTTACTCCAAGCTCCTCCCGGGTGACAGAGCTCCTCACCCTATCTATAAGGGTGCGCCCTGCCACCCTGCGAAGGAAACTCATTTCGGCCGCTTGTATCTGAGATCTTGTCCTTTCGGTCATGACCCAAAGCTCATGACCATAGGTGAGAGTAGGAATGTAGATTGACCGGTAAATCAAGAGCTTTGCCTTTTGGCTCAGCTCCTTCTTTACCACAATGGACCGGTACGTCGACCGCATTACTGCTCCCGCTGCACCGATCCGCCTGTTAATCTCACGTTCCATCCTTCCCTCACTCATGAACAAAACCCCAACATACTTGAACTCCTCCACCTGGGGTAAGGACTTTCCTCCAACCTGGAGATGGCAAACCACCTTTTTCCAGTGGAGCACCATGGCCTCGGACTTGGAGGTGCTGATAAACTTAATAAACTTATTTCATTTTAAAAAAGTTCTACTGCATAACAAAACACTATATGAGATTTAAAGCATTCGGTGTGTCTGTGTTGTGTGTATCCATAACACTTGCGCAACATTTCTATTATTGTAAAGAGCTTTCTGTATGCCACTGATCTGTGATGTTGTGCAGGAATCTAACTTTATCTTCATTGTTTATGTCCTTGAAAAATATTTATTTTGTATGTGGATTTAAATAAATTGTAAAAAATATGTGTGTGCGCAGGTGTCTCAGCTGCGCCATGATCTCCTGATGAAGGATGAGCTCCTGCAGTTCTACACGAGCGCGGCTGAGGAGAGTGATGGAGAGTCTGCTTCTACCACACCGTGAGTCTCGTATTAAAAGAACACTCAACATTTTTTTAATTAAGTCTCCTGCAGTTAAATAGTTGAGTTTTACCATTTTTGAATTCATTCATCCAATCTCCGGGTCTGGCAGGAGCACTTTTAGCTTAGCTTAGCATAAATCATTGAATCAGATTAGACCGTTAGCATCTCACTCAAAAATGAACAGAGTTTTAATCATTTATCGAAACTCTTTGGTCATTTTTGAGCGAGATGCTAACGGTCTAATCCAATTCAATGATCTTTGCTAAGCTAAGCTAAAAGTGCTTCCGCCAAGCTCTGAGATCGGCTGAATAGTTTCAAAAATGGTATAACTATTTAACTCGAAAGGAGTTGTCAAATGAGCCTATTTTCTAAAATAAAAAATGTTGAGTGTTCCTTTAAACAACATAAATTTGACACGATTGATACCACAAATGTAATATTTTTTTTAATGATTCAAATTTTTTATTTTCTTCCATAATTTAACAGTACCATTAGTTTACACATTTTTACATCTATTTAACGTCCCCTTTCCTTTCCCAACAACGTCAGTTAGTCATCATAAAAACACAGATAAATAATATAAACTACAAAAAACAAACACGCATAAAAACTAATAATAATAATTCTAATAATAACAGTAAATAAATAAATACATAAATACAAAAATTTATAAATAAATAAATAAATAAATAAATACAGAAATAAATAAAAAAATACCTAAATAAATAAACAAAATAAATAAATAAATACCTAAATAAATGAATAAATAAATAAATAATGAAATAAACAAATTATTTAATTAATTAATAAATACCGAAATAAATAAATAAATACCAAAATGAATAAATCAATAAATAAATACCAATATAAATAAATAAATACCAAAATAAGTAAATAAATACCAATATAAATAAATAAATACCTAAATAAATAAATAAATACCAATATAAATAAATAAATACCAATATAAATAAATAAATACCAAAGTAAATAAATAAATAAATACCAATATAAATAAATAAATATCCAAATAAATAAATACCAATATAAATAAATACCAATATAAATAAATAAATACCAAAGTAAATAAATAAATAAATACCAATATAAATAAATAAATATCCAAATAAATAAATACCAATATAAATAAATAAATACTTAAATAAATAAATAAATATATAAATAAATAAAAACCCAAATAAATAAATAAATACTGAAATAAATAAATAAATACCGAAATAAATACATAAATAAATACATTTACTTAAGTTTGTAGTGATGGGATTTGTGTACTAAACGAGGTTCATCTCTCTGTGAATTCTCTTGCAGTATTCACAGAAATGATTCATCTTTCACGGTCCCAAATTTCCTCCCTCTGGATTCACTGCAGAAGAAGCTCAAAGACCTGGAGGAAGAGAACATTGTGCTGCGATCAGAGGTGAGAAAATGAACCCTGACTTCAACAAGCTCTGCCGTGTCCTGAATGCTTTGCATATTATTATTCAAAACCGCATCCAATGAAAGTTATCAGGGTTTCAGGCATATCACATTTCTAAGACAAGCAAGATATGTGCGCAAGTTCATCATTAGATAAAGACTTTGAAGCGTTATCTGTATGCTTTAGTAAAATAAGTCGAACTTCAATATCCTTAGATTACAAATTACATAAGTACTGTATGGGGCAAAGAGAAACTGCATATCTCATTTATATTTAAATACACATTTAAAAGGAAAAAAAGTGTATATCGTCTCGTCTTTTTGTTAATATGTACTCATGGTAATTGTATAATACTTATTAAGTAATATAAATGAATTATGTGCGTGTATGTGTAAATATATATATTAGTGTTGTCACGATACTGGAATTCGGTACCAATCGATACTGAAATTTTAAAAACGTCCATTTCCTGCTAACATTTGAGCGCTGTTGAGCTAAGCCGAAGGAATGTTGCTAGAATATTATATATAGACAAAATATACTTTACAGACTTCCACAGAAAGCATATTGTGTTTAAAAGAAATCTAACAGACATCCAAACATAGACATCTTGGCTAAAACAAGGCTAATGTTGGGCAGTCGGTGAAAATCTAATAAACTTCTAACAATAGTGCAAACATAGACAGGAATGAATGAATGCGCATGTGAAGTCTGTCTAAACTGTCTATTTGATCACTAGTCTATTTTTGGACTATTGTTAAATGTGTATTAGATTATCACTGACAGCCAAATTTAGCCTATATTTAGACGTCTATCAAATGTCTTTAAAACACAAAACACTGGATCTTTAACTCTAAAGTTCAACTCTGTTTCTGAAGGATGGGACATTACCAACACTACAGTTAGGTAACAGAGTTTACATTTTAAAGACTTACATTTTCTGTAAAGATGAGAGAATATTGAATATTGCAAATAGTGTAATGTTTATTTGCACAGGCGAGCACATTTGCACGACTTTTTTTATGCGCGCACTGGAATTTGTTCAGTAAAAGTGTTTCCATCGTAGTTTATGTGCATCTTTTCTTATCGAATAAAAAGCTTATCCTTCTCAGTTATGCGCATATGTTTTTTATGCGCATCTTCAAAATTTATGCACATCTTGGCGTTTCCATTAACTGATTTTTTTTAGGCATCTCCAAAATGTGCATAAAAATAGGTGAATGGAAACAGCTAATCATAAGTTACTATATGGTTAAAAAAAAATTGTAAAAAACTGTAAAAAAAAATCTGGGTTCCACACAATTTTCTTTATGTTGTCGCAACACCATTAGAGATAACTTAATTGTTTTTACAAATTTAAGTGGATTAAACATGAAACAATTAAGTTGTCCCAAAAAATCAGATTCATCAGCGGCTCACTCGTATGTCAGCTTATAGATAAACCAGCTGATCGACGTGACTTTGAAACACTCCAGTGTCCCTGTATCTGGGGTTACACTCAGTAAACAGCAGTGAGTTCGGTGAACTGATGACCTTCACTGCCAATCACAGTCATTTCTGTTGAGCACGTGAACACAATAGCAAAGCAGCAGTGTTTAAGAACATGCTCAACAGCGCTCAAATGTTAGCGGGAAATTTATGTTTTTAAAACTTCAGTATCGATTGGTACCAAATTCCAGTATCGTGACAACACTAATATATATATGTATATAGACTGTTTGGTTCTGAAACATTTGCACTTTCAACACCAAAGCTGTTCTTTTGGCGAGACCTTTGAAACAAAAGAACAGCCTTGTAAAATGATGCCGCCATTGTTTATTGAGATCATTCTTTAATGTGCGTGTGTGTGTGTGTTTATAGGCAAATCACTTGGAGACAGAGACCATCTCGTATGAAGAAAAAGAACAGCAGCTTGTAAATGACTGTGTGAAAGAGCTCAGTGAGTAAATTCTCAACGATCACGTTCCTTCCAAGTGTAAACTGATATTACACCCTCTCCTAGTTCAATTCAGTTACTGTATGTTGTTCATCCCCTTATTTGACATACACTGTAAGAAATATCTGTTCATTAACAGTTTCCATTTTTATTTTGTGATTCACAAGTGTTTTGTGTTTATTTACGGTTGTGAATTGCATTATGGGAGCTTAATCTCTGCTCTGTCGACTTTTGATGTTGAAAATTCAACTCTACAGTTTAACAAAGTGACTTTTATTGACATTTTAGTAGTTATATAAAAGAACAGAAAATGTACTGTCAGTTTATTACAAGGTTTTTGTTGTGTAATATACAACAGCAACCCAGACAATATATCACTTTAAACTAATAAAAATGTTAATAAAAGTCACTTTTTCAAATTTTTCAAGGTTAAAAGTTGTTGGAAGAAAGATCAAGGTCCCATAATGCAATTCAAAAGCATAAATAAATGGGGAAAAATAAAAACATGAATCACAAAATATGGAAAACTGCTAATTTAGGGATATTTTCTACAACGTATTATTGCAGGCCAATTCATTACAGGTTTAAACCTAGCATGGTACTGTATGGTTCAGCACAGCTCAGCTCACTTTGGTTCAGTTTGGTTTGCATTTCCACTGCAGTTTAGTAACACTTGAAGGGATAGTTCATCCAAAAATTTTAAATTACTTGCCCTTAAGGCACAGGTGTCAAAGCCAGTTCCTGGAGGGCCGCAGCTCTGCAGAGTTTAGTTCCAACCCTGCTTCAACACACTTACCTGTAGATTTCAAACAAGCCTGAAGGACACAATTAGTTTGATCAAGTGTGTTTAATTAGGGTTGAAACTAAACTGTGCAGAGCTGCGGCCCTCCAGGAACTGGCTTTGACACCTTTGCCTTAAGTGGTTCCATACCTTTTTGAGTTTCCTTTTTTCAGTTGAACACAAAAGTAGATACTTTATATTTTATGCAATATGGATATTGCATTTACTATTATAACGATAACGATAATTGTTTGATATATTGTGACAATTCTCTCCGACCAATCGATGATCAGCGGTGTGGATGCATCACGTTTTGGTAATGGTACCTCTTGATTGGAGACTCACACCAAGAAAAAAAAATCTGTGAAAAATCTATCGATTCTACATCAATTCAGAGATTTAAAATGTATTTAAATCTGAGCTTATGTTTTAACAGTAGATGACGTTGTATGCTTTACAAATAATAGGCATAATAGGAGCCATTTAGGTAGACATAAACAGTTAAGAAGAAATCGAAAATGTGAAATGAAATCCATGTTCCATGTTCTATAGTGATATGGTACTTACTAATATAGTAATCTAACCTTATTATAAGTACATGTAATTAATTAATATCACTAAGTAGTTAAATGAATAGTTACACTGTAACAAGCACACCTTAAAATAAAGGGTAATTTAAAAAATCAATAGAGAGTATTTTAAGTCCGAGAAGAAAATGTAAATATATATTTCAGGCATTTACATTCATTCATTAATTTTCCTTCGGCTTAGTCTCTTTATTTATTAGGGGTCACCACAGCGGAATGAACCACCAACTTATCCAGCATATGTTTTACACAGCGGAAGCCCTTCCAGCCGCAACCCAGCACTGGGAAACACCCATAAACTCTCGCGATCACACACACACTCTGTTCCCCCATTTTGCTGTGAGGCGACAGCGCTACTCAGTGCACCACCACGCTGCCCTCTTTGCCATGATGACAGTACATAATATTTTACTAGATAATTAGGTTATCTAGGCAAGTTAAGGTAATTAGGCAAGTCATTGTATAATGATGGTTTGTTCTGTAGACAATCGAAAAAAAAATATTGCTTAAAGGGGCTAATAATATTGACTTTAAAATGGTTTCTAAAAAATTTCAAACTGCTTTTATTCTAGCCGAAATAAAACAAATAAGACTTTCTCCAGAAGAAAAAAATATTATAGGAAATACTGTGAAAAATTCCTTGCTCTGTTAATCATCGTTTGGGAAATATTTTAAAAAGATTAATTTTAATAATTGTGACTCCAACTGTATATGCAGTATCAGTGTGCTCTATGACTTACACATGAACTCCATCTGTTCTCCTTAGGAGATGCTAACATACAGATCTCCACGATTGCGGAGGAACTAGCCAAGAAAACAGAAGATGCTTCCCGTCAGCAAGAGGAGATCACACACCTGCTCTCTCAGATCGTGGACCTGCAGAAAAAAGCCAAATCTGTGAGTTCTCCAGTGATAATACATTTGATAATACACAGCTCTGAAACGTACATTTGAGTAGTTATTTTTGATTCCATTCTCATTTCTTCTATCCTAAGCCCACGTCTGTCTGTGCGTTCATGGTTCATGTCTGTTATTTTCAGTATGCACTTGAAAATGAAGAGCTCACACAGCATCTGGGAGCTGCTAAAGATGCCCAAAGAGCACTAACAGCTGAGGTAATGTGTACATACTTGACCAGCATATTCATATTCTGTACTGCACCTGAAATAATAGTTAATTATAGTAAATAGTTATTATTTTTTGGCCTTTAAACTGCAGATCTAGATGCTCAATTTCGATATGTTCACTCAAAAAAAAAGTTACTTATTTAAATTGAGCTGAAACAACACAAATCTTGTGTTTTTGTGGGGGACAGCTTAATTGTTTTTAAGTTAAACAGTTACACAGAGAATTGAATATGCTTGTTTAGACATTAGATATTACATGTGCAGATATCGGATGTGTAATGTATTGTTTTCTTTAGCTGTCAGTGTTTCTCTGAGTGTGTCTCTGTCTCTCTCTGTGCAGCTGAGAGAGCTGGAGGATAAATACGCCGAGTGTATGGAGATGCTTCATGAAGCTCAGGAGGAACTGAAGAACTTCAGGAATAAAACAATGCCTCTCAGCACGCCACGACGATTCCACTCGCTCGGCCTCTTCCCCATGGTGAGAAGCGCCATCAATAAATATATTATTATTTAAAAAAATATTATTAAAATGATCGATTTTTTTTTTTCTCCTTGATTTATTATGCATTTTATTAATTAATGTTTACTCATTTATTTTGTATTATCATTATTATTTTTGTAATATTTGGCATATAATTTTATCTTATATATATAACTTTATTAAAAAGCTAATATTATAATATTATAGCATGATGCAATTAAAAACTAAATATATATAAAACTTCATTAGAACGTAAATATTATAGAAAGATGCAATTTTAAAAAATGTCAAAATTATGTGTATTTTTAATGTATCATAATATTTTTTGTATCATTATATAATTTTATTTATATATATTCCAATAAGTGGAAATTGCATATGAAGTACTATTTTTGCTGCCATTATACATACAACTTCCAAAATATACCATTTTATTTTTATCAATGTTTTGCAGTTAATTTATGAATTATACTTTCTGTATTGTGTATGTGTAATTCATTATTACCCATTGATGAATTTAGTTATATATTGATTTATTCAACTAAATTATAATGATACGTTTTTTAGAAAGTTTGCATTTTAAATATTTTTTATATTTATTTTTGTACTTTATCATATTACTCTTTGAGCCCATTTCGCATCGTAAAGCTTTTTTTACATACATATTTCACACAAAAAAGTAGCTTGTATAAAGTAAAGTACAGCACACTAGTATTTATGTAATGTGTGTGTAAAAGTAGTTTTCCTAGCCTCTCAGTGTTATTCCCCTGTGTAATAGTGTGTTTGTGTCCCGTGTGTAACAGGACTCTTTAGCTGCTGAAATTGAAGGCACCATGAGGAAAGAGATTCAGATGTCTGACCCAGACGTGGAGGAGCAGAGGTGTGTGTCTGTGTGTCATTTCCTCATATCCTGAATGAGTTATGTGGATTTGCATTAGTCAGTTTCACAGGAATGTAAATGATACTCCAGTCTCTATTACGAATTACAATGTTTAAAAGGGACCTATTATGTTCCTTTTTACAAGATGTAAAATAAGAGTGTGTATGTGAAGTTTCAGCTCAAAATACCCCATGTTTTATAACTCTTTGAAACTGCTACCCTTTTAAGGCTTCGATACTAATTGTGCTGTTTTGGTGACTGTCGCTTTAAATTTAAATGAGATTGTGCTCTTTTTCAAAAGAGGGCAGAGCTACAAATGCCTATGTGTCAGCATAGTGGCAGATTCAAAAACATGACTAACCTCCTATGCTAATGAGGGAGAGATGGTCACTAACGGGTGGGGCTTTTCCCATCTGATGACACGTACAAAGGGAGAATGTCAAACAAAGCGTTTCTGTTTTTATCAAGTGTGATTATAAAAATAAAATTAATACATTTTTACCATTAGAAGCTGGTTATATTAACAGACTGTTGCCACATAACTGTGTTTAAACCCCTTATAAAAGTGATTTTTGCATAATAGGTCCCCTTTAAATGTTTTTCCTTTTAAGGTGATAGGGTTGTATAGTTTGTAGCTTCAAATCCTCCAAAGGTACTGCTTTTTAAAGGGACAGTTCACCCAAAAATGTAAATGCTGTCATCATTTACTCACCCTTCACTTGTTCAAAACCTATTTGAGTTTATTTCTTATTGAACACAAAAGAAGATATTTTGAAAAATGTTGGAAACCTGTAACCATTGACTTCCATAGTATATGTTTTTTTTCCTACTATGGAAGCCAATGGTTACAGATTTTGAGCTTTAATCATAACATCTTTCATATCTTTTTTGTTTTTTAAGAAAAGAAAAGAAACTCATAAAGGTTTGGAACTACTTGAATGAACTATCCCTTTAATTAAAAAAAAGACAGAAGTCAGATAGTGTTGAAATAAACATCTGTAAATGCTCCTCTTCTCTTATTTTTCAGGTTCAGGATTCTATATTAAGTTTTTTTTACTTAATGTGTATTTCAAATAACAAAAAAGTTTATAGTTTTAGCTAAATTATTAATAATAACTGAAAAAATATACTTTTAGGGTGCTTTCAAACCTGTAGATCGATTGTTTTGTTCTGAAACAGGGATTCAAATAGTTACAATGTTGCTCTTTGTTCTTAGTGCAGTTCGTTTTCACACGGCAAAGTTTCTAAACGGACCAAAAGAGCTAAAACAAGTCACGTGTGAGTAAACTCTCATCACATTGGTCAGAGTTCCACGGTTTATTTTTCAGAGTCCCGCTCAACTGTCATGCATCCTTATTTTAATTTATGACGATGAGCAATAGGACATTATAAGTGAAAAGCTGCGCTTTAATTTTGAATGGTGACACCCAGACATAGTCACCAAATATAAATCAGAGGTAAGACTTTCTCATACATAGCCGTTGGCTAGAATTATGCATTATAGGCTTTACCAGATAATAACAGATAAACCCAGATTGCAGTTCGGTCAATTTTCCTAATGGATAAACAGCTCTCGGTAATAGTTCAGCATGCTTTCACTTTTGTATTTGACATGAAGTGCACATTTACTGGTAGGAATGATGACATCCCGCCCTACTCATCATTCTCTCTTTATATAGCCATATATGTCTATTAAAGTTTGTTTCAATCGAGCCGAGACCACCTCATTCAGGTGATCTCTGATCGATTGTTTTGGCGCGGAACAGAGCACGATTGCTGGATTCACATATGCCAAACGAACCACACTAAGGAGGCAAACGTGCCAGGTTCCGAAACAAAAGTCTAGGTGTGAAAGCACCCTTACATGATAAATAATAATTTATTTTCAAGATCATACAGTAACGGAACACTATTAGCATATTACTATAACATAGTACACCATTAAAAAAATAATTATTACTGCTTGTTCAAGCTACATATTTAAAATGAGCTGAAACAACTAAATGTAAACTTGATCAATTTGTGTTGGGACAACATGAATGAATAGTGTGGAACCCTGCATTTCTTACAGCGTAGCATATTACTACCCCCCCACCCCCTTTTTTTTTTTTTTTTTTGTACATTTTTTTTACATGTTATCTTCAATTCTGTTATTTATTTATTTTTTGTTTCAATTAATTTATTTCACAACAAGGGACGGTGCACATTAATCAACGTTCTCCAAGAGCGTAAATGTACCCAAAATTAGCCCAAAGACTAGTTTTCATTGGTGGTCCCTTAGCCTGATGTTAAAGGCCTATGCCAATAAAAATACAAATTCAAACTAAAAACAATACTTAAATGAACGACAAAAAACAACAACATCAAAAAGCCTAGTGTTCACAATGTTACTTATTAAGAAGCAATTTCTTAAAATGATACTTTGTGTGTTCAGGTTGCAGCCGAAGCGTGTGTTTGAGACGGTGCGTAACATCAACCAGAGTGTCCGGCAGCGCTCCATGGGTCCATCACCCATGAACATCCCAGGCTCCAATCAGACGTCCAGCATGAACTCCAGGCGCTCCAGCTGTCTGAGCACACCCAGATCCAGCATGTACGGTGGAGACGGCGTGGAGATGGACAACCGCACTAACAGTTTACTGCTGGAAACACAGTCTCCTCAGGATGGGTAAGAGAATCCAATGGCATTTCACACCATGGGTTTAACTTCTTTGGGTGACACTTTATTTTAAGGTGTCCTTCTTACACATGTTCCACATACTTACTATAGTAATTACAATTAAGTATGCGTAATTAATTAATCTGATTAATTGTACTTGTAAAATTATATATACAGAATTATATTTATTTGAGGCCTGCATGTTTTTTAATGATAAAAGAAGTCTCTCTGCTTACTGAGAAGGGCTAACGTTAAAAGACTTGAGACTAATATCAAAAAATATTATTTTAAAAAAAAGTACTGTTTTCTGTTTTAAGTACACTTCCAGTCAAAAGTTTTAGTAGAGTAAGATTTTTAATGTTGGTTTTTTTTTTCTTTTTTTAAAGAAGCCTCTTTTGCTCACCATTTATTTCATCCAAATTACTACTAAAACTTAAAAAAAATGGCTGCCACAGTGTCTGAAAGCAAAATGCAGGATATACAGATGAAAAATTTATTCAGCACCGCCCCAAAGAGAAAAAAGGTCTGATTAATTGTACATGTAAAATTATATATACAGAATTGAGGCCTGTATGCTTTTTTTAATGATAAAAGAAGTCTCTCTGCCTACCAAGGATGAATTTGTTTGATAAAAAGGCCTATAGTTATAAGACTTGAGACTAATATCAACATATATATATATATATATATATTTTTTTTTTTTTTAAAGAACTACTTTAAGTACTGTTTTCTGTTTTAAGTACACTACTGGTGATGATTTTTAATGTGTTTTTTTAAAAGAAGTCTTTTTTGCTCATTGTTCAAAGCTTGTCTGAGTGCAAAATGCAGGATATATACAGATTAAAAATGTATTCAATGCCATCTCGAAGAGGCAAAAGGTCTGTTTAATTGTACTTGTAAAATTATATATACAAAATTATTTATTTAAATAACATAAAAAACAAATATTATTTTTTTTTAAAGTTTTTTTAAGTACTGTTTTCTGTTTTAAGTACACTACCGGTCAAAAGTTTTAGTAGAGTAAGATTTTTAATGTGTTTTAAAGAACATCTTTTTTACTCGCCATTTATTGAATCCAAAGTATTGAAACCCAAACCCCAAAGAGGCAAAAGGTCTGTTAAATTGTACTTGTAAAATGATATATACAAAATTATGTTTATTTGAGTCCTGTATGCTTTTTTTAATGATAAAAAAAGTCTCTCTGTCTAACAAGGACCCAAAAACGTGACGGACCCAGCTATTTATGGTTTTTGAGGCTAATAATATACAAAAGACAAGGGAATCGTGTAATCAGGATGTTAAAATATACAAAAAAAACTCACCTTTCAAATATCACCCACAACTTCACTGAGCAATAGTCACGGCACAATAAGCAAATCCCATCCGGGTCTGTCACGTTTTTGGGTCCCCTTGAAACATTTCCATTGTGTTCTGTGCTACTTGCATGTGTTGTGGGAAAATGTAGTGCATATTCTTAATTAGTTTGCATTGTGAGAATTTGCAACACATATGCTATAAAACCGATAAAGATCTTCTCTTAATTTACTAGCATGTGCTTTCTTAAATTGCAGTGCGTTAAGCTCTCTCGGGCATCGTAGTTTCAGCAGTCAATATTGCGTTGTTTAAATCATTGTCTCTAATGTCTCTTTCAGCTCGAACGACTCGAACAGAAAGCCTGGCACTCCTGGCACACCGGGCTCTCACGACCTGCAGGCGGCGCTGCGGCGTCTCTCCCTCCGCAGGGACAATTACCTGAGCGAGAGACGCTTCTTCGAGGAGGAGAGAGAGCGCAAACTCAACGCTCTGGCCGAAGACAAAAGCCAGTTCTACGAGGACAGCGAAGATGGCGGCGGTCCTCTGACTCCGGCCGACAGCATCATGTCTTTGGGCCTGAACTCAGTGTTCTCCATCTACAGCTCACGCTCGTACCTGCCCGAGAAACTGCAGATCGTCAAGCCTCTGGAAGGTGAAAGAGCAAAGGCCAGACCCCTCAACCTATTCTGGGACGCTCTGTGGGCCTTCATGCACCACAGCGCTGACGACGTGAACACACAACACTCTTTCTTTTTCAGACACACTCAGCCGCGCTGCTGGTTTGAGATTTAGATGTTTCACACACTAGGTATACAGTTGAAGTCAAAATTATTAGACTATATAGTCAAATATTTCCCAAATGATGTTTAACAGAGCAAGGAATCTTTCACAGTATTTTCTATAATATTTTTTCTTCTGGAGAAAGTCTTATTTGTTTGATTTCGGCTAGAATAAAAGCAGCTTTAAATTTTTTTCAAACCATTTTAAGGTCAATATTATTAGCCCACTTAAAAAATATTTATTTTCTATTGTCTACATTGTATATAGTCCACTGTTATATAATAACCTAATTACCATAACTTGCCTAGTAATTAACCTAGTTAAGCCTTTAAATGCCACTTTAAGCTGAATATTAGTATCTTGAAAAATATCTAGTCAAATATTATGTACTGTCATCATGGCAAAGATAAAAGAAATGAGTTATTAAAACCATTATTTTTAGAAATGTGTTGAAAAAACCTTCTCTCGTTAAATACTAATAATATTTAGTAGTATTTAGGCTAATGATATTGAGCTTAAAATTGTTTTAAAAATAAATAAAAACTGCTTTTATTCCAACTAAACTAAAAGAAATAAGACTTTCTCCATAAGAAGAAATATAGGTAATACTGCAAAAAATTCCTTTCTTTGTTAACTTATAACTTATCAACAAAATAGTTGAAAAAGAATAATAATTTCACAGGAGGGCGAATAATTTGGACGGCAACTGTATATTATGTATATTAAAAGAATAGAGTAAAAACAGTAATATTGTGAATTATTATAATATGTTTTTTTAAGATATTTTTTTACTATATCGTAAAATGTTACGTATTTCTGTCATGTCAATGCTGTATTTTCAGCAGGCAGTTCTCAGTCACGTGATGCTTTAGAAATTATTCTAATATGCTAAGACAAATATATATGTTTAGAAACAACAACACACTGGCGTTAAAAATATTGGGGCAAGGAAATTAAAGATTTATTAGAAAAATAAATATTTAGTGTATATATAGTCAATTATCTTCTTTGTACATTGTATATTTAATTAAATTCAATTTGTTGTTGTTATTATTATTATTATTATTATTATTATATTGATAACAATAAATATAATAACATTGATATTATTATTATTAATATAATAATAACAATAATAATACTATAATATAAAATGAAATATTGTTATTGTTATTTTAATTACTGTTAATAAAATATAATAATGTAATATTTGTGATATAATAATTATTAATGTAATAATAATAATAATAATACTTATTATTATTGTTGTTCATTCATTCATTCATTCATTTTCAACCGCTTTTCCGGGGCCGGGTCGCGGGGGCAGCAGTCTTAGGAGAGAACCCCAGACTTCCCTCTCCCCAGACACTTCCTCCAGCTCCTCCGGGGGGATACCGAGGCGTTCCCAGGCCAGCCGAGAGACATAGTCCCTCCAGCGTGTCCTGGGTCTTCCCCGAGGCCTCCTCCCGGTGGGACATGCCTGGAACACCTCCCTAGGTAGGCGTCCAGGAGGCATCCGAAACAGATGCCCGAGCCACCTCAGTTGACTTCTCTCGATGTGGAGGAGCAGCGGCTCTACTCCGAGCTCCTCCCGGGTGACAGAGCTCCTCACCCTATCTATAAGGGTGCGCCCTGCCACCCTTCGAAGGAAACTCATTTCGGCCGCTTGTATCCGAGATCTTGTCCTTTCGGTCATGACCCAAAGCTCATGACCATAGGTGAGAGTAGGAACGTAGATTGACCGGTAAATCGAGAGCTTCGCCTTTCGGCTCAGCTCCTTCTTTACCACAACGGACCGGTACATCGACCGCATTACTGCGGCCGCTGCACCAATCCGCCTGTCAATCTCACGTTCCATCCTTCCCTCACTCGTGAACAAAACCCCAAGATACTTGAACTCCTCCACCTGGGGTAAGGACTTTTCTCCAACCTGGAGATGGCAAACCACCTTTTTCCGGTGGAGCACCATGGCCTCGGACTTGGAGGTGCTGATTCTCATCCCAGCCGCGCCACACTCGGCAGCAAACCGCTCCAGTGCATGCTGAAGGTCCATGTTCGATGCAGCCAACAGAACAACATCGTCTGCGAATAACAGAGATGAAATCCTGTGGCCCCCGAACCGGACCCCCTCCAGCCCAAGGCTGCGCCTTGAAATTCTGTCCATATAAATTATGAACAGAATTGGTGACAAAGGGCAGCCCTGCCGGAGTCCAACATGCACTGGAAACAAGTCTGACTTATTGCCTGCAATGCGAACCAAACTCCTACTCTGTACATACAGGGATGAGACAGCCCTTAACAGAGCGCCTCTGACCCCATACTCCCAGAGCACCCTCCACAGAATGCCACGAGGGACACGGTCGAATGCCTTCTCCAAGTCCACAAAACACATGTGGACTGGTTGGGCATACTCCCATGAACCCTCGAGCACCCTGGTGAGGGTATAGAGCTGGTCCAGTGTACCACGGCCCGGGCGAAAACCGCATTGTTCCTCCTGGATCCTAGGTTCAACCATCGGCCGGATCCTCCTCTCCAGTACCCTGGCATAGACTTTCCCAGGGAGGCTGAGGAGTGTGATCCCCCTATAGTTGGAGCACACCCTCCGGTCCCCCTTCTTAAAAATGGGAACCACCACCCCAGTTGCCCAGTCCAGAGGTACTGTCCCCAACCTCCATGCGATATTGTAGAGACGTGTCAGCCAAGACAGCCCTACAACATCCAGAGACCTAAGATACACAGGGTGAATCTCATCCACCCCGGCTGCTTTGCCACTGCGGAGCTTGCAAACTACCTCAGTGACCTCAGCTTGGGTGATGGGCGAGTCCACCCCTGCATCCCCAGTCTCTGCTTCCTCAATGAAAGACATGTCGGTGGGGTTAAGGAGATCCTCAAAGTATTCCTTCCACCGTCCGACAACATCCCCAGTCGAGGTCAACAGCTCCCCACTTCCACTGTAAACAGTGTTGATGTGGAGCTGCTTTCCCCTCCTGAGGCGCCGAACGGTTTGCCAGAATCTCTTTGGGGCCGACCGATAGTCTTCCTCCATGGTCTCCCCGAACTCTTCCCAGGCCCGAGTTTTTGCTTCCGCAACCGCCCGGGCTGCAGCACGCTTGGTCTGTCGGTACCCATCAGCTGCCTTGGGCGTCCTGCAAGTCAACCAAGCCCTGTAGGACTCCTTCTTCAGCTTGACGGCATCCCTTACTTCCGGTGTCCACCACCGGGTTCGTGGATTGCCGCCCTGACAAGCACCACAGACCTTACGGCCACAGCTCCTCACGGCCGCGTCAACAATGGAGTCGGAGAACATGGACCACTCGGTCTCAATGTCACCAGCCTCCCTCGGGATCTGGTCAAAGCTCTTCCGGAGGTGAGAGTTGAAAATCCCTCTGACTTGAGGTTCAGCCAGACGTTCCCAGAGGACCCTCACAATACGCTTGGGCCTGCCAGGTCTGTCCAGCTTTCCCCCCTCCCAGCGGATCCAACTCACCACCAGGTGGTGATCAGTTGACAGCTCTGCCCCTCTCTTTACCCGAGTGTCCAAGACATACGGTCGGAGATCAGATGATACAACCACAAAGTCGATCATTGACCTCCGCCCTAGGGTGTCCTGGTGCCATGTGCACTGATGGACACCCTTATGCTCGAACATGGTGTTCGTTATGGACAAACTGTGATTAGCACAGAAGTCCAATAACAAAACACCACTCGGATTCAGATCAGGGAGGCCGTTCCTCCCAATCACGCCTCTCCAGGTATCACTGTCATTGCCCACGTGGGCATTGAAGTCCCCCAGTAGAACAACGGAGTCCTCAGTCTGAGCACCTTCCAGCACCCCTCCCAAGGACTCCAAGAAGGCCGGGTACTCTACACTGGTGTTTGGCCCGTAGGCACAAACCACAGTGAGAGACCTATCCCTGACCCGAAGGCGCAGGGAGGCGACCCTCTCGTTCACCGGGGAAAACTCCAACACATGGCGGCTAAGTTGGGGAGCTATAAGCAAGCCCACACCAGCCCGCCGCCTCTCACTGTGAGCAACTCCAGAGTAGAAGAAAGTCCAGCCCTTCTCAAGAAGTTGAGTTCCAGAGCCCCAGTTGTGCGTGGAGGTGAGCCCAACTATCTCTAGTCGGTACCGTTCCACCTCCCGCACAAGCTCGGGCTCCTTCCCTCCCAGTGAGGTGACATTCCATGTCCCAAGAGCCAGTTTCTGTGCCTGACGATCGGGTTGACGTGGTCCCAACCTTCGACCACCACCCGTTCCACAATGCACCGGCCCCTTACGGCTCCCCCTGCAGGTGGTGGGCCTGCAGGAGGATGGTCCCACGTCGCTCCTTCGGGCTGAGCCCGGCCGGGTTCCGTGGGAAAAAACCCGGCCACCAGGCGCTCGCATACGAGCCCCAACCCCAGGCCTGGCTCCAGGGTGGGGCCCCGGCTGCGCCATACCGGGCGACGTCACGGTCCTCGATGTTACTTTACTCATAAGGGGTTTTTGAACCGCACTTAGTCTGACCTGTCACCTAAGACCTTTTTGCCTTGGGAGACCCTACCAGGGGCATTAGCCCCCGACAACATAGCTCTTAGGATCACTCAGGCACTCAAACCCCTCCACCACGATAAGGTGGCGGTTCATGGAGGAGATTTATTATTGTTGTTGTTTTTATTAAATATTATTGTTGATAATTACAAAAATATTAATATTACTATTAATAATATTTGATCAGCAATAATAACTGAGCACCAAATTATTATCAAAAATTATTTCTAAAGAATAATGTCATACTGAAGACTGAAGTTTTGCCTGCTGAAAAGTCAGCTTTGGCATCACAGAAAAAAGCCTGACATTTTTAAATGTAGAATATATATAAAAAAAACGTTATTATATAGTAAAAATTAAATAATAAAAATTCACAGTGCTGCCGTTTTCACTTCGTAATCAAATAAATTCAGCCTTAATAAAATAAAGGACTCATTTTTTAATACTTTTCAAATCTTAATTATTCCAAACCCTTTATATATTTAGTGCACAAAAGCAACCCACAATGCACTTTACTCTGCTTATTTATTCATTGATGCACTAAGAAATAATGCTTAGTTAGAAAGATGCAGTGTTCAGATCGTTCACATCATTTTCACTTCACTTTTTCATGCTCAATAAATAAATATTGCTTATTAATACTGCTTATTTTTTAGCACTGCCAACTTTTTTTTTGTAATGTTAGTTGACAAGTCAGTGGCAGTGTGGTTACAGTGGCAGTGTACTAGCGCCCCCTGCTGGTTATACCTAATGGAGAAACTAAACAGTGTGATTTAAAGGGACAGTTCACCCAAAAATGGAAATTCTGTCATCATTTACTTGTTTCAAACCATTATGAGTTTCTTTCTTCTGTTGAACACAAAAGAAGATATTTAGAAAAATGTTGAAAACCTGTAACCATTGACTTCCATGGTATTTGCTACTCCTACTATGGCAGTCAGTTACCGGTTTTCAGCTTTCTTTAAAATATCTTCTTTAGTGTTCAGCAGAAGAAAGAAACTCATAAAGGTTTAGCACCACTTGAGAGTGAGTAAATGGTGAGTTTTTGGGTGAACTATCCCTTTAAAAAAAAAAAACGTCTGATAGATAAGCTTATGTTAAGGGATGTTTAGATTGTCATCATTAATTTACATTAATATATTTCCAAACCTATATGACTGACTTTCTTCTGTTAATATCTAAATAATTTTGGGTTATCACTGACATACTATAATGGAAAAAAAAAAAGCAAAAAAATTGTATTTATTTAAGTTCACAGAAGGAAAAGAAGTCATACAGATTTGTAACAACATAAATTATTAGTTTTGGGTGAATTCTACATTAAACCTTCCCTTTTTCACCTCTGATTTATGTCCTTTAAACATATTTCCTGTCAGTTTTAGGTTTATGTGTGTGAATTATTTCATTTTCTCATCTTTCCATTTTCCTACCTTGTCTTTTAATGTGTTTTAGCTCTCTAATAAACACAACTTTTCATTTCCCTCTCTTTCTTTTCTCTTTCTTTGCTTTAATCTGTCAAATAACCATCAAATAATGTTACAGCTCTGGTAATATACAGTATCATGAAAGCCTTTGACTGTAAGGTCCATTAGTTAAGATTAATTGATATTTTAAATAACATTTGATCTTAATATTACTTAATAAACAAACATACGGCTTCTTCGGTAGTGCATTGAACAACATTTACTAATACATTAATAAAAGCTGAACGCTGTATAGTTTTATACATTGACACCAACGTTTTATTAAATCAATGCTTTTGAAATATTTTAATATTTACTAATTATTTAATGTTTAATAATATTTACTAGTATTGTTAACACATACAAGTGTATTATTATAAAGTGTTACTATTAAAGGGATAGTTCACCCAAAACTGAAAATTCTGTCATCATTTACTCACCCTTGCCTTGTTCAAAACTTACTTAAGTTTCTTTCTTCTGTCGAACACAAAAGAAGATATTTTGAACAATGTTGGAAACCTGTAACCATTGACTTCCATAGTATTTTTTTTCCTACTATGTAAGTCAATGGTTACAGGTTTTCGGCTTTGATCTGAAAAATCTTTTGGGTTCAACGGAATAAACTTGAATTTGAACCACTGGAGGGAGAGTAAATTGTCATTTTTGGGCGAACTAACCCTTTAAATCTAGCTCCTAGCTATTTTCATGGGTAAATATTCATTATTAAATTGTTTCGTATAATTTAATATTATGAATACTATTTATTTATTAGAATATATTAAGTTATGATCATAAAATCTGTTAAATGTATAATATTATATTATATTATATTATATTGCATTAAAAATATATAGTTTATTCTCTAAATATCACAGTTACAGTCCTTTGTTGATTATATTCTAGCAATATAATCAGAATTTACATTACTTTACTAAATCCAAATATTAACACGGACTCATCCAGAACATTACATATCGTTTTGAGAGTCTAAATAGTTTCACGACTCTCACGATTGATTGTCGTATTACTTTTCAACAAGAACAGATACTAATCTATCCTCTGTCCAAACTAAAACTCAATTCAAGTTTACTTCGATAGCGCTTTTCACAATAATTATCATTCCAAATCATCTTTATGAAAGGTCCACGTTATTACATTACAGTCAAAATCAGAAAAGTTATGAAGTTATGTATAGGGTGGACATGTATAGGATGGTAAATAAACATATACTGTCCAAATATTCAGTCTAATCTTTTGTTTGTTTTGTTTTCTTATATTTGACTCCGGATCTCCTTGATAAATATCTCAGTTTTCTGAAATATTTATCTAGTTTTAGTTTTCTGATGTGTGTTTTTCTCTCCTTCAGGGTCAGCCACTCTTCACGCGTGGCAGCAGCTGGCTCAGCCTCACCTGGGGGGTCTTCTGGACCCCCGGCCGGGCGTTGTGACCAAGGGCTTCCGTCCACTGGAGCTGGAGCTGGAGGAGTTGTACCAGTTCACAGACCTGGAGGAAGACGAGCCAGGACAGCATTCCCAATCCTCCATCTCTTCCTCCTGCATCAGCCCTCTACCCTGCTCTCCGGCTGCCAGACGCTCTCGAGCCAATCCAGAGCAGGAGGATCAGCAGAGTCCTGCGCACGAGGAGGGTTCATCTGGTGAGAGACCCTCGTAACCCCCCACCCCCCTGCGGACCGCCATATGCCCCAGTTGTTTTGTGTGTGTGTGTGTGAGAGCGGGTAGGATGAGCAGGTTCAGCTGCAGACACACACACACACACACTACGCCACTACCTCATCACTGAAGACTGACGCCATATTGAGTATAGTCATTTTTTTTACAACTCATTTACTGTCATTCTGGCTGTCAATCATCTCTCTAGATACTCGTGCTGAAAAATGAGAATTGTGGCCATAGAAACTCTAGATTGGACAAATTGTTTTTATTTTATTTTATTTTATTTTATGATATTTTTTATTTTATTTTATTTTATTCTATTTAGTCTTATTTTATTTAGTCTTATTTTTTTTATTCTATTTTTTATTTTATTTTATTTAGTCATTTTATTTTATTATATTTTATTTTATTTTTGCATCTTTTTGCCTCCATGCCGGACTTTGTACTTCTGTTTATTATTATTTTTATTTAGTTTTATCTTATATAGTCTTATTTTATTTAGATTTATTCTATTTTATTTTTTATTTGCACCATTTTGCATGCATGCCAGAGTTTGTACTTTATTATTTTATTTTATTTTATTTACTCTTGTTTTATTTTATTATTTGCACCATTTTGCCTTCAGAGTTTGTATTTATTTTTAATTTTTTAATTTTTTTATTTTTTATTTATTTATTTTATTTTTTTTATTACTTTTTTTAAATTTATTTTTATTTAATTTTTTTTTATTTTTTATTTTATTGCACCTTGTTACCCGCATGCCAGAGTTTGTACTTCTGTGTCGTATACAACTACTTTAAATCTTTTTACTACTACTTAAGCTATATATAACTTTTGATAATAAGATTTTTTTTTATTATTCTTTTATTTTAAAAAATTAAATGAAAAGCTAGAATGACACACTACCATGTTAAAATATATATATTTTTATCATTATAGTATTTTAATCAGTATGTTCATTAAAATACACAATAATATGTAATAATTATTATTATTAATAATAATAATAATAATAATATGTAAAAGATAATTTAAAATTGACTATAATATACTGTATGTATTTATTTATTTATTTATTTATTTATTATATAGCCAAAGTCTTAACAGGCATTAGTGATATTCACCCTTTATCACACTCCTATGATAATAAGTATGAGCTTCTACACTCAATTCTTATTTTCAGCACTTGTTAAATTCATCCTTCCCTTCTTCTGTATTTTTTTCATTCAAGACTCTTCTGCACTCAATCTCTCCTCTAACCTGCACTGCCAGAACACTGTATTAAAAGAGTTTAATGCCTGGGAGAAACATCATTTATTTACTCTAGTCTCTCCACACACACATAAAGCCCACTCGTCCCCTGATAAACCTGTGTGTGAGATTTAAACCTGAGGGCTGTGATTGTGCAGACTGATTCTGAACTGCACATTTAACACACATATCCCGCAGCCCCAACAGCATGAGTTCTGTGTGTTTAAGACTCATGTTACAGAGATCTATTAAAAACAGTGAGGTGTGAGTCTCAGTCATGTGAGTGAACACACACTCATATCATACATCACTGAAAAGAGGTCACATTCACAACACATGTACATACAGTAAACACACACCACATGCTTTCAAAGTCATGCTTGTCTGCTCACACACACTTAAAAAAAACCTCAGTTAATAATTTGGAATTATTGGGCATTACTGGGTTATTTAGTCTTTTTCATATATATGTCTTTGAGATGATGTGAGTTCATGCAAATTAGGCTCTAATTCAGCTAAATTTCAGCATTTCTCCATTAGATCGGTTGGAGTTTTTTTGGTGATTTGTTGTTTTTTTGTATCATTTTATTGTTTTGGTAGTTTTGTTTTTATTTTGTTGTGTTTTTTATCTTTTTGTTGTCTTTTTTATGGGATTTTTTGTTCGTCTTTGTTTTTTTCAGATTTTATTTTGTTTAGTTTAATTGTTTTTTGTTTAATTGGTTAATTCTCTTTGTTTTTGTTTGTTTTTTGTGGGTTTTATTTGGGTTTTTTATCTGTTGTTTTTGTCTTTTTGTTGTCATATTTGCTATTATTTTGTTGCGTTTATTTGTCTTGCTTGTTTTTATTTTATTTTTTGTTTGTTTTTTATTGTATTTTCTTTTGTTGTTGTTTTCAGTTTGTTAATTATTTAGTGGGTTTATTCCTTTTTTGTTTTGTTTTTTGTTTGTTTTCTGTTTTGCTTTTACTTTTTTTTTATCTGTTGTTTGTATCTTTCTGTTGTATTTTTGCATTTATTTTTGGGGGTTTTTTTCCATCTTGTTTGTTTTTGGAGATTTTATTTGTCTTTTTGTTTGTTTTATTCTATTGTTTGTGTTTTTGGTCTTTGTTTTGTATTATTTTTGTGTGGTTTTGTTTCTTTTGTTTTGAGTTATTTAATTATTTTGTACGTTTATTTATTTTATTTATTTTTTGTTTATTATTTGTTTATTGTTTATTATCATTTTAAGTTTTGCCTTGTTTGTGGTAAACTATCACCTTAATGTCAATTTCCTTCATAAAAGAATTATTGAAACATAATGCCAGCTTGCTGTGAATAATGTAATTCATAATTTGATCTTTCCTATTTCCCACTGTTTTTTCCTGCTGTGTGCATCTATTTAAAACTGCATCAGGATAACCACAAACCCAAGATCTATACATAATGTAAAGACAACAATGCTGTCAACAATTTAACCACAATAATAGCTTACAGTACATTGCATTGGGTCTCCTCAGATCCTGAAGCAGTTTTAACTTCCTCTGTGTTTTTCTATTAGTGTGTGCGTGTGTAGTGTTGTGTACTGATGTTTGTTTCTCCTCTCTCCAGTTCATTTCCCTGGTAAATGTATGTCTCACAGCAGCTCCACGTACACCTTCACCACCTGCAGGATCCTGCACCCTTCAGATGAGCTCACCCGAGTCACACCCAGGTGAATAAACACTCTTACAGCAGAGGCCACACAACATGGACATACAGTTGAAGTAAAAATTATTAGCCCTCCTGTGAATTTTTTCTTTTTCAAAAATTTCCCAAATGATGCTTAACAGAGCAAGGAATTTTTCACAGTATTTCCTATAGTGTTTTTACTTCTGGAGAAAGTCTTATTTGTTTTATTTCGGCTAGAATAAAAATAGTTTTCAATTTTTTTAAAACCATTTTAAGGTCAATATTATTACCCCTTTAAGCAATATTTTTTTTTCGATAGTCGAAAACCAAACCATCATTATACAATGACTTGCCTAACTACTTTAACTTGCCTAGATAACCTAATTAAGCCATTAAGGGTGCTTTCACACTAGCACCTTTGTTCTGCACCCGGGTTCGTTTGACGTCAGAGTACGGTACGTTTAGCTAGTGTGAACGTGTCTTCTGAACTCGGGTGCGCACCCGTGAACCGTACCTGAGTCCGCCTGAAAGAGGTGGTCTGGGGTACGGTTCATGAGAACTCTGGTACGGTTAACTTCTAATATGAATGCAATCGTACCAAATAACGGAAGTGAACGCCAACTGTACAACAAACTTTAGTTTTCATAACGTTCATTCGTGTGTGTGTGTGTGTGTGTGTATCATGTACCTTGGCGACAAGCGGGACTGACCCAGTGCAAACAGTGATAATGTCTGCTTGTCTCCACCAAAAACGACTTCTGCAGACATCACGTGATGTTCTGAACATTTTTAATGTTTTTTTGCGGCAGATAGATGCCAGTGGCTCTCTGTATTTTGGCTTTGGTAACAAAACCAAAAGATTCAGTAAAAGCAGAATGACCGTGATATGCAGACGTCTCCATTTTGGCGCTTTGCTTTCGTCACCTAGCAACAGCCGTACTCAAAACAGCAGCTTGATGACGCAAGCGTACCGGGGTTCAGAAGGAAAAAAAACTTTGGTTTGGTCCAGGCAATTGAACCAAGTGTGAAATCACCCTAAATGTCACTTTAAGCAGAATACTAGTATCTTGAAAAATATCTAGTGAAATATTATGTCCTGTCATCATGGCAAAGATAAAAGATATCAGTTATATAGAAATTATTTATTACAACTATTATGTTTAGAAATGTGTTGAAAAAATCTTTTTTTTTCGTTAAACAGAGATTGCGGAAAAAATATACAGGGGGCTAATAATATTTGCATTTACAGAAATGTATTGGTTTTATTTCGAATGATTAGTTTTAGTAACAATAACATTGCTAAATCTATCCTGTAGTGTAGTAAAGCTACATGTCCTGGTGGTTAATAGTCCTTTATCAAAACCACGGGCCTCATTGCATACAGAACCCACGATCACCTGCATTTGAGTGTCATTTTGCAAAGGACATCTTAAGACAAATACAAGTAGCTTGATGTCTCCATAGATATCCATCGATATCCCTGCGTCTCAATGTACATAATATCCACCGTTCTGATCTAAGTGGTATATAACATTTTTAATATTCAATAAATTAGGGTGGAAAGTATGCACATTGAGGTGCAGGCTTAGCACTGTTATGTTATCAGGCACCCTTTTAAGTTACGTTCACGTAGCCGACAGTAATACAAGTTTCTGGCACCAGCCTCTTGTTGTCATATTTCATTTATATTTTCGCTGGTTTTCTCGAACAAAACTAGCATAAGCCTAGAATTAATTGCAAGTTGGTGCTACTTTGCCTTATGGTCAGTGCAGTAAGTGACTGTATTAGCATCAGTAACGTTACTTGTTGAGCACAAAAGTTCATAACATACAAAATCATAAAAAACCGAAATCTTACCTATGAAATGTTCTGCCTTTATGCTTTCTTTTCTTTGTTTACTCGTTACTACACCCGTACACCCAAAAGTCCATCATCTTCAGATTGGGTTTGGTCTTGACTAAGTGCAGTTGAATGACTTTTGTCCTGGGAGCCCTGTACAAATATGGCGGTGACGCATGCTCAGGGCCCGTATGCGATATCTAATGTATATATCTATGGCTTGACTCTAGCAGCCATACAGTACAGCTATGTGATTGGCTCTCTGCAGGTCATATGATGAAGATGATGAGGCGGCTCTCTATCATGTTGTTCTGGTGGCCGGTTTAGAGCAGACTCACTGATCAGCGCCCCCTGTGGGTGAGGAGGAATAGCATGATTAGACTGTGTGTGTCAGTGGAGTTTGCAATTCTCTAACCAAACAAAAAAACACTAATGTCCTAACTGATATTTCTCAACCTAACACCAGAACCGTTTTTGTAGGACCAATTAATGTCTATTACAAATCTATAGCTATATATGTGAGTCTATGAACATATAGAGTGCATGAAAGAATGTTAGCAGAGGCATTATGTATTCTGTATCTAATCAAACAATCTAACATATATACACATTGCTAGTATTCGTTTTGCCTTTAGAACTGCATTGTTTTTTCCATAGCGGATTGTAGGTGCTGGAAACATTCCTCTGAGATTTTGGTCTATGATAGCGTCATAGAGTTGCTGCAGATTATTGGTTGAATATTCACAAAGCGATCTCAGGTGCTCCATTGGATTGAGATCTGGTGACTATGCAGAGTTTTTGATTATAGTGAACTCACTGTCATTTTCAAGAAAAGCAGTTTGAGGGTTTTTGAGCTGTGTTGACATGGTGTGTAATCATGCTGGAGGTAGCCTTCACAGGATGGGTGTACTGTGGTCATAAAGGGATCGACATGGTCAGCAATACTCTGGCATTTAAACTACACTGCAAAAAAGCTTTTATTATTTAAGAGTTTTTGTCTTGTTTCTAGTCCAAATATCTAAAAATTCTTAAATCAATAAGCATTTTCTAGACAAGCAAAAAATACTGTCTTGTTTTCGGAAATAAAATGTAAAACATAAGCAAGTTTTTCCTTAAAACAAGCAAAATAATGTTATTTCAAAGGGAAAACTTAATTATTTTGCTTACCCAAGTGGTAGATTATTTAGCTTGTTTTAAGAAAAACTCACTTATGTTTGTCGTTATTTCTGAAAACAAGACAATATTTTACTTGTCTAGAACAGTGTTTCCCAACCCTGTTCCTGACGGCACACCAACAGTACACATTTTCAACCTCTTCCTGTTCAAACACACCTGAATCAAATCATCAGAACATTAGAAGAGACTCGGAAACCTGAAATGAAGGGTTCAGATAAGGGAGACATCCAAAATATGTACTGTTGGTGTGTCTCCAGGAAAAGGGTTGGGAAACACTGGTCTAGAAAATGCTTCTTGAATTAAGAATATTTAGATATTTGGACTAGAAACAAGACTAAAACTGTAAGTAAGAATTTTTTTTTTGCAGTTGGTAATAAGGAGCCCAAATTGTGCCAAGGAAAAAAAATCCCCCAAACCATTACAGCCCCATCAGCCTGAAGCACTGATACAAGGCAGGATGGATTCATGCTTTTTATTATTATTATTATTTTTTTTCACACTACCATCTAAATGTTGCAGCAGAAATCAAGACACATCTAACCAGGCAGCCATTTCCAAGCGTCTATTCTCCAGTTTTGGTAAGCCAGTGTAAATTATAGCCTCTGCACTGCAACATTTTTTTTTTATTTTAAAGATTTTGTCTTGTTTCTAGTCCAAATATCTAAAAATTCTTAAATCAAGAAGCATTTTCTAGACAAGTAACTAGAAACAGGACAAAAACTTTTAAGTAGGAGAAGCATTTTATGAAGTGTAACCTGTTCTTAGCTGGCAGGAGTTTTATGCTGGTTTTCCGCTGCTGTTGTAGCTCATCTGCTTCAAGGTTTTGTGTGTTCAGAGATTCTCCTCTGCAGACCATTCCTGTAATGGGTTGGGGTTTCTTTTTTGTATGTTTTTTTTTTTTTTTTTGCTGTTGCCTTTCTATTCGCTTGGGAACAGCCAGACTGGTTCAAATAAATACTAATGCTGGAAGACAAGAGAGAAAAATGACAACAGACAATAACAATCAGAATTTCCGCCAAGGAGTTTGCATGTTCTCCCCGAGTTGGCGTGGGTTTCCCCCACAGTCCAAAGACATGCGCTATAAGTAAATTGGATGAAATAAATTGGCCATAGTGTATGAGTGTGTGTGTGTGTGTGTGTGTGTGTGTGTGTGTGTGTGTGTGTGTGCGTGTGTGTGTGTGTGTGCGTGTGCGTGCGTGCGTGTGTGTGTGTGAATGAGTGTGTATGGGTGTTTCCCAGTACTGGGTTGTGGCTGGAAGGGCATCCGCTGCGTAAAACATATACTGGAATAGTTGGCAGTTCATTCTGCTGTGGTGACCTCTGATAAATAAGGGACTAAGCTGAAGGAAAATTAATGACTTTCTGCCAAGGTTTTCAGTCATTAGTTGTGTTTAAACCTAAATGTTTGCATCTTGACATTGATGTTTTTTTATTTTTATTTAATTAGTCCGTAGGAAATATCGTTATCTCAACACTCAACAACAATATTGCAAACCGCATATTTTCCCAATGTTGTTCAGCCCTACTAACAACCATGCCACAGTCAGAGTTACTTAAATCATCTCCCTACTCCATTCTAATGCTTGAATTCAGCAGATCTTCTTAAACCACATATACATGCCTAAATGAATCGAATTGCTGCCCTGGCGTTCCTCCAACTCTGCATATTACGCACATGCCTGTTTCAGCTTATTTGTAAGGACTTCAAGGCTTGAAAAGGTTGTGTCAGATTAGAGGGACATCCAAAATGTGTACTGCTGTGGGTACTCGAGGTTTGGGAAACCTCAAGAATTTTCTCAAAATATATCCCAATCAAAATGCAGTGACACTAAATTCTCTGAGCACAAACAGTTCCTTTGTATAATTAGCACTTCTTGTGTGTATTGCCTCTTCTTGTTGAATCGCTGAATTCCTACTCAATTGTAAGTCGCTTTGGACAAAAGCATCTGCTAAATGACTAAATGTCATGTAATGTAAATGCTACACGCCCATATCTGTTACTAACGGCCACTGTAGCTTGCATAACCGGAAGTCACGAGCTCTCCATTGAAATGAACAGTCGCTTTCTCACTGTGTGTTGCTTGTAATGTGAATGGGGCTTTACTGACAACATGTGCATTAAAATCACCATTAATTATTCTTCCAACCCTACTTTCTAGCAAGCAATATTACCTGCATTTGGTTTGAACTACTTACAGTGCTTTTCGAATATATTCGCTTGTGATCACCAGTGCATGGTTTGGAATTTGTCTTATATAGCCAGAGTACTAATCAAGTGTTTCTATCTCAGTCTCTTGTCAGGTCCATCACTAGCCTCCTGCGTGATGTCCAGTAGCAGTCTGCGCTCCACCCCAGTGTCCACCCCCTGCACACCTCGCCGCCTCAGCCTGGCCGAGAGTTTCACCAACCTCCGTGACTCTACCAAGACCACTAGTACCTCTCTAGGCCTAGTACGCCTTCTCCAGGAGAGGGGTATATCTGCTGCTGTCTATAACCCTCTCAGCTGGGACCGTGCGGATCAAGCTCTTCCAACAGACCCCTTAACACCACACACTGCCAGCCCATTTCACACAGGCCCAGACACTCTCCCTTCCACCCCTCCGAACTCCCCGAGTAAGTCTAAACCCAGCAGTCCTGTGCTCCCTGTAGACTACAGCCCCTCAGATCCCCCCTACGAAACCTTCCTGGCATCACGGCCTGCCAGCTCTATTCTGAAGGAAGTGCGGGAGGCGGACGAAAGGGCTCAAACAGACACGCAATGTCAGACTGAGGTCAGCGTGCAGAACCTGAGACTGGTTGACAAGCTGAAGAAGTTTAGCCTGGCTCCCAGAACTTTGACCCAAGGGATTGGGAGGCCAGGCCTGGGATTTGGCGCCCATGCGGTTGTGACTTCTCCCATTGGGGGACTGCCTGTGCTAAACTCAGGGATGAGAAGAAACCGCAGTTACCCAGCTATGGTTGGGGCTAGTATGGCTATGAAGGGCCCGGGGCCACCCAGTGAGGACCTGCTGTTGGCTTCTGGGTCATCCAGACAAACTAGCCTCAAGGAAAAGTGAATGTTGCCTCTCTATCATCCCCTTCTGCCTTTTATTTGAGTGCCTGTTATTAAAGGGATAGTTTACTTGAAAATTATTATATTATTAAAAACTATTTACTCACCCTCAAGTTTCTTTCGTCTGTTGCACACAAGAATGTTGGAAACAAGTAACGATTAACCTCCATAGTAGGAAAAACAAATACTATGGAAGTCAATTAGTGTTTCATCATTCTTCAAAATGTCTTCTTTTGCGTTCGAAAGAGTTTAAGGTTTGAAACAAGGAAAGGGTGAGTAAATGATGACAGAATTTTTATTTTTGGGTGAGCTGTCCCTTTAAGATGATATTTGTATAGATAATTTTGTTATAACAGTTGCTATAACAACCGCACTTTTTTGTCTTGCTCTATCCATCTGACCAACATAAACAGTACAGTTTATTTAGCATTGCTACATCATTTGTTTTTGTTGTTATGTGTAGAAAATGGACAATTTGCACTTGCTAGCTGCAAGAAAATGTAGCATACACAGCAGAAAACCCATCCGAGTGCTTTTTAAATCTACTCAAGGATACAAAGGAAAATGGGAATTTGGTCTTCCGGTTTGACATTTCAAAGTTTGGTTAGTTTCAGGACGCTAGCAAGAGCACTGATAGCACCTTAATGCTAATGGTAGCCCAGACATTGGTGAACAATGAAGTCTTGTTATTTCATATTTATTATTCGGTCTTGTTTGACACGTTTTAATTGCCATAATGTAGAGCTTTATATCATACCCCCTTACAGTGTGCTGAAAATCTGCTTTCACAAAGTATCTTCCGTCTAGTCCAGCCAATCAAATACTGGCAGTCTATAATTCACTAAAATGGCTTATTGATTTGTAATATGATATTAAGTACAGTATAATGACAGCTCAATCAAACGGCTCTCCATAAAGGGTGCTGTTGACATGAATTGGGGATTATTTGCACATTAGCACAAACTCTGCTCTGTACATCCTCAAAAGTCAACCGACTGAAACCCTCCAGAGAGAAACCGAGACCACTGGGCTGTGACGGTGCTGCAGGTTTGAACTTGAAATGATCCTGTTCATGTTGAGTGATCTTTTAACATCCTTTATGTTGAAGACCAACGTTATTTATGTGTATGTGTTGCTGTACATTGTGGTGGAATCGCAGTATCGAAGACTTGCACAACTACACATTTAATTGGTCAAAAAATATCAGGTTCAACTGAAGAAAAAAATGACCGTATGTCTGCTGTGGTTTTGGAACCTACTGACTGATAGGAGTCGTGTGTAAAGCGAGTGAAGTATGTGTTGTAAGCTTTAAAGATTTCAAGGGTGCAATAGGAATAATTCATAGTGCCTGACGTTTTGTTTTTTTGACAGACTGTATCATAATGGCTTCGCCTGCCATCATACTGTATGCACTGGCATAAATACTGTAACTGTGTGTGATGTATTGGCCAAATGGTTTTTACCTGACAGTGCAAATATTTGAAGGAAATATTATGAGTGATGCATTGTCAAGGAAGCACAGCTGAAAGTGCATGAGTCCTTCTAAAGAATCGTTTAATTGAGGCAAATCGAATTTGTCAGGCTCAATCGTGTGCGTATGTTTGTGTGCATTTAATCATAGCATGACCTTTGTTGAGTGTGTTTCAGAACCACAGAGGTGTCTGCCATGACTGAACATTCATTTCAGCGGTGTGTTTATTTCATCAGATTACTGAAGGGATGTTTTACTTGTATATTGTAAATGGTAAATATGCAAATAATTTAAACATGCTAACTTTTTATATAAAAAAAGCAACAAAAAAAACTAAACTTGAGGAGAGAAAAAAAAAAACAGAAAATGAAAATGTTTGACACTGGTGAAAAGTGGAGTTTGTGAGTTTTAGAAGCTCCACTTTGCAGAGGATCAATAAACCAGTTGCCAATAATTTTGTGTCTGTTGTATTTTTTTGCACCAGTTATTAGTTATGTTTCTATCCACCTATTTGTATGAGCATTTTGAACTATCGCATTAAAACGGCTTAATGGAAATGGCGAGATGGGCATACATTTTGAAAATGCACATAAAAAACATATGCGCACAACTGAGTAGGAAAAACTTTTAATTCAACAGGACAAAAATGTGCATATGGTACAATCGAAACACATTTACCAAATAAAAAATTACCAAAATACAATTGCTTAAAAGTCTCCTATTGTATCTTGATTAAGACATTATCAGCAGATCCCTTGAGTTGCCATTGATCAAGTTTGTTTGTCCCAGGCATCCCATTGACGCTCAATTGATTTAAGATCTGTGGAGTTTAGAGCACCTTGAACTCTTATAATTATCCAAGAATGTTCTTAATACTGTGGAAATGTGTATTAATCTGCTAAAAGAGCCTACTTGCACAAGGAACCGCCACTGACTTGAAGCACATCACGTTTACATCCAGATGAATGACCAGATGCAGCAGAGCGTTGCCCAGAGTTTCACATTACTTCCATGACTGTTTCATCATCACACTGCATCCTGGTTCCATCAGTTCCCCAATTTTGAAAACCCAAAAACCAGGAAACCTTTCACTGTCAAAATTCCAATTCTAAATTCCTATGGTGGACACTTTCATCAGTGCACTTATAAATAAAGGCATTTGCATGGCAACATTTCAAAAGATAAACTTTTTGTTTGTTTTTTAATGTGTAAATAAGGTACCAACAGGTATATTTTAGGTACACTGTAAAAAAAAGATGGTTATTTTTCACATAATAGTGCTATTTAGAACGGTATTGTCCTGAAGTGAGTTTAGGGTTCTGTTTCCCGCCTTTTTGTTTTTCAAATCTGTAACTGACAAAACACCTGTAGCTGGTTACTGGTTTCTCTGGAGCTCAACTACACAGACTACCAGCACTCTCTCAACAGGTAAATTCATTATTTCTTCAAATGACTATACGTTTTAACTTTTAAAATGTAAAATCTTCCTCATCTTCTATTTCTAGACTTCAAATGGTTCAAAATGCGGCCGCCCGTTTGCTCACGAGTAGCCGTAAATATGACCATATCACACCAATATTGCGATCACTACATTGGTTGCTGGTTCATTTCCGAATAGACTATACAATTTTACTCTTTTATAAAACTTTGTATAACTGATCTATCTATTATATATCTGATCTGCAGCCCAGCCTACTAAGGCCCAAACCCATTGCAAAGACCAGGGTTCTTACGGTCATGGAAAACCTGGAAAAGTCATGAAATTTTGACATGGCATTTTCCAGGCCTGGAAAAGTTTTGGGAAAGTCATGGAAAACAGATATCTGTATTCTTGAATATAGGTTAGTTGTCTTTTCTTCGTTTCTGTCCTTGGCCAATCACATACTCTCACATTATTAGTGCGGTGTAAGAATTATCTAAATCAATTTTACATAGATATAAATATAAGCTGAAACTAAATAGATTGTTGCGTGTTTTACGATATGCTGTAATAAATTTGAACATGCATTGTTTTTCTTTTAGCATGTATATGTAGACATTGCGGGGGCGACGCGGTGGCGCAGTGGGTAGCACGTTCGCCTCACAGCAAGAAGGTCGCTGGTTCGAGCCTCGGCTGGGTCAGTTGGCATTTCTGTGTGGAGTTTGCATGTTCTCCCCGTGTTGGCGTGGGTTTCCTCCGGGTGCTCCGGTTTCCCCCACAAGTCCAAAGACATGCGGTATAGGTGAATTGGGTAGGCTAAAATTGTCCGTAGTGTATGTGTGTGAATGTGTGTGTGTGAATGTTTCCCAGTGATGGGTTGCAGCTGGAAGGGCATCCGCTGCGTAAAACATATGCTGGATAAGTTGGCGGTTCATCCCGCTGTGGCGACCCCAGATTAATAAAGGGACTAAGCCGAAAAAGAAAATGAATGAATGAATGAATGTAGACATTGCATGAAACATTAGGTCATGAAAATTTACTTGAAAGTCTTGGAAAAATCATGGAAAAGTCATGGAATTTTAGTAGTAAAAATGTGTATGAACCCTGAAAGACCCTGATCTTGTCTCAAATGCAGGGGCGATAGAGCCTTTGCAGTTGTGGGTCCGAAACTATGGAATAAGCTACCATTAAAAATCAGAATAGCACCCACTCAATCTATTTTGAAATCGATGTTAAAGACTCATCTTTTTTCGAGTGCATTTAATATCCCTAATGGCGGTTATACTGAATTGATTCTTTCTTGGAAACTTTTACTGTTGTTACTATTGTTTTATATTGTTGTTTTTGTTGTAGTGTATTGCTGTTTTTACCTGCTACTGTAGCTACAGCACCTTGGTCGACCAATGGTTGTAATTAAGTGTGCTCTAGAAATAAACTTTGATTTGATTTGACTTTGATAACTTGTTTCCAACCTATCTTCCCTACTTCTCTCACTCTCTCTCTCTCTCTAAAACAGAACTCGTGTGACCATCTTTGGTCATTTGAGGATGCCTCTTCTTCGTACCCTACTGAAAAAAACAGCTTAAACCAGCCTAAGCTGGCTGGCTGGTTTTAGCTGGTCGACCAGCCTGGTTTTAGAGGGGTTTTGG
>CAIGQV010019270.1:5620753-5634484 GCA_903798115.1 Danio jaintianensis
CCAAAACCCCTCTAAAACCAGGCTGGTCGACCAGCTAAAACCAGCCAACCATCCTAGGCTGGTTTAAGCTGGATTTTTCAGCAGGGTAAGTAACAAATATATTTTATTTTCCTAGTTAATGTGTGGCTTTAGATACCGCATGACTTAACTTTTTCCTTTTAACACGGTAGCTATCACATACTGTCAAAGTACAAACAAAACGTCATTGCTTCTAGTGCTTGAATTCACTCCTCATTCACTCCTTGAACTAAATTAGTGGACTAATGTAGGGAATAAGAGCGTTAGGGTATGGGAGCGATTTTAGATACAACCCAAAAGTGTTTGTGTCTGATAAAGTAAAAAACAAACTGCAGTAGATCCATTATTAGATGCACTATTCTTGTTGAACACAAGATGGCGGGCTTCACCAACACTGAGATCCAGAGCATGTGCGTTTGCAACAAAAATCAGTTAAACTATCTGGATTCAGCAGCCAGCAAAGTTGATTCAGTTCAAATGCAGATCAATACCATCTAAATATCATCTCAGCAACTCCATATCCATATGTTACTGAAACACTGAGCATGTTTAAGAGTCTGAGAGAAGCCATCAGATGCAGTCACAACAACGGGGTTCAAAATATGCCAGTTCACGTTTGTGAGTTTGTCATTGTTTGATCTTGAGCTGACAGTAAGCCTTGAGGGCCCTTGTCTTGTGAATTTGCATGGACAGAGTGGACGCTTGTGTTCAAACCACAACTGACTGATCAACAGGCCACTCGCTGTTGGAGAGCACCAGCCATAGTGATGATATTCAATGACATTCTCCAGCTCAAGAGGGTTTCCATAGAAACATTCTGCAAGTTACTGTGAACGCACAAATACACAACTATTGGTTTTTGCAAGATTATGCTGAGTGGTCTCATATTTTCTCCTCAAATTTAGTATTAAATGTGTCAAAGATAAGAGTTTGCATTAAATTTTTAATCACCAAAAGTGATTTTATAGACACAGAAAGCACATAAATGCAATGACGTGTCCAGTATTTCAAATCATTTTAGTGAACATAGAATGAATGATGTTCCACTACTTAGCATTGGTATTTTAAATAAGTGATTACACATTATTATAAATGTTTCATACCTGTCAACCCTCCCGTTTTTGCCAGGATTCTCCCGTATTTTACCATTATATCCTTAAGTATTTTCCTGTATTTCTCCCTTATTTTTAATCTTTCTATGAAAAGTGCAAGTAGCATTAAAGAGCCAATCTCAAATGTAATATAACTGCAAGAGCAGTTCAAGACAATTATGCTTTATTTTGACTTGAAAGCACGTTGAAATTAATATTAAAATGGCCGCATTAACTTCATTTCCATTAAATCATAATTTCTTGTATTTTTGCATCCCAATGTTGACAGGTATGATTTTGATGATCAAAAAACCTGCTGAAAAAAACAGATTAAACTAGCCTAAGCTGGTTGGCTGGTTTTAGCTGGTGGACCAGCCTGGTTTTAGAGAGGTTTTGGCCATTTCCAGGCTGGTTTCCAGCCATTGATGACCAGCTAAATCTAGCTTGACCAGCCTGGTTTAAGCTGAACATAGCTGGTTTTGACTGGGCTCCCAGCCCCCAAACCCCTCTGAAAACCAGGCTGGTCGACCAGCTAAAACCAACCAACCAGCCTAGGCTGGTTTAAGCTGTTTTTTTTTCAGCAGGGAAAACTGGTTATAAATGGTCAATTTACACTGTTAACAATTACTGGCAGCAGTTCACCAGTAACTTATTGTAAATCAATTACAGCAAAAATACCATTTCTCTTGCAGTATATGTATTTACAGAATTGTATGTCTTTACTGTAAAATATAGTCATTTTCACAATGTAGCTTTAAAATACAGTAACATACTGCATAACTGTCCTACAGTAAAATGCAGTTCATATTACAGTTAAATACTGTGTAATTGACAAAAATCGTTAACAGTGTATTGGATGGTGGTAAAAAAAAAAAAAAACACTTTGGGGCTGTGCTGAGATCCATATAGACCATTTTGAGGGATGTAAACAAAAACAATGGTCCCAATGTATTTCCTGTTTTACATTTTTAATTTCTGTAGCTTCTGATAATCCAAACAGAGCCACATATTGATACATGATGTTATGATAGCTGTTTTAACATTAAGTTATGATTGACTTGCCTCTTGTTACAGTTATGAAATAGTTTGAGAACAAGCAGGAAATGTTCATGGGCCAAAGACATGACCACAATGGAATGGTCTATTGAGTCTCTTAATATGTGATCAAATGATTCTGTGAGATTTTTTTTATTAACAATAACATTTCCTGAGGAAAAATGACATTATCCATGATTCAGATAAAAAGCTTCACCAATCAGAGAGTCATAGTAGACAAAATGCACTAGTGTTCGTCCACTCCCACGACTTTCATTTATACAATGCAATAAAGAATACACTGTATCATCAATTGTATATGTATCACTATTTTAGAACTGCTTCAACCCTTTAACCGGCATCATAACTGCTGGGTTGACCTTTGGTACGTTGACCTTTAGAGTAGTATCAGGAACACAATATGACCAAGAAAATTGGTTTCATTTTTTATCATTATTATTATTATTATTTTCTTAAAGTGCACGTTATTGTGAATCATAAATTTAACAATAATGTGCTGTAAATATTCCACAGAGACATTGGCCCATATTGACATTATAGAATCACACATTTGTCTGCTGTACGTCCAGGGGGTGAATCTCTTGTTCCAGCACATCTCAAAGGTGCTCAACTGGACTGAGATCTGGTGACTGTGGAGGCTGTTTGAGTAAAGTGAACTCAATATCATGTTCAAGAAACCAGTTTGAGATGATTTGAGCTTTGTGACATGATTGATCATCTTTGCCGGAAGTAGCCATCACAAGATGAGTGCAGTGTGGCACTTAAATGATGTTGAATAGGTACTAAGGGTCCCAAAATGTGCAAAGACAGTATCCCCCGCCCCTATATAGTCCTTTGTAGACCTCGATTGTAATAAAGGATCATTTGAGTTACTGTTGTATTTTTGTCCGTTTGAGCAAGTCCGTTCATTCCAAGGTTATAGACTAGTGCTGTCAAACGATTATTCGTGATTAATTGCATCCAAGATAAAAGTTTGTATTTACATAATATGTTTGGATGTACTGTGTATGTTTATATTTATTTAATATATGTATATGCATATATAATAAATATATATATTTACCACTAGGCACTAGAGGCATCGGATTAATTTTCCATTTGTAATATTTATAATATAATGGGCAGAACTCACGTGTAAAGGTGTCAAACAATAGACTCCCTTTCCCGACGTCCATTCACAAAAGTATATCTTCGCTTTAAACTGAATTTATACTAAGATCAGCCTAGCTCTGGACCAGCGCACAGCCATGAATTGTGGAGTCTTTTCATTTCTCGTTCATATCTACCACAGGTAGCCTGTACTCAGAAACTTCATGCACTTTATTCCGAGTCTGTGCGCAGATTGTGCAAAACGGCCCAACATAACAGACAGGTTGTCTATGAGTGACAGAGCAGAATAATGAAAGCACAGTGTGGATGCGCTGTCCTTAAATATAGCAGGAGTGGTTGGGAAGAAAACTGTTGTAATCAGACAGTGGGAAACATATAGTCCTGTGCAGAACTCTATTATGCACTTTTGCGATGCCCTCAACTCCTGAGGCCAGTAATCCAGTTTGAAAATTCTCCAAAGAGTTGTCTTTTCCTTAATGGCATTTACTTTAAATTTAGGATTATAGGTTTCATACTGAGCTCCTCACTCCATACAACACACTGAGGTTTCTAGCCCGTTTGTTAACACTTTGTAAAGCCGTGTTTTAAGCCGTGTCAAACTCAAGGCTCAAATGAGAATTTAAGTATTGCCCCATTCACACGGGGCGTCAGCTTTAATGCTTCCCATTGACTTTGAATGGAGTGATGTCAAGCGTTGCCTAATTGAATTGTGGGTCTGTCAAGTGACAAGTCTGTCAAGTCTGTTGCTACAGAAGTTGAAAAACTTTCAACTTTTCAAGCACCAGCAAATCAGACTGCTTTATGCAAATACTGGTGCAGATGCTAGCCAATCATTCGTGCAACAACAGAATAGCGGTCTGTCAAAATGGAGGAAAAGATTATCATCAAGGTTGGTAATCACCCATTGCTTTATTGTCTACCTTTATATACATCTTTATACACTACAACTACTTCTCCGCCTTTTTGTGTAGCCAAACTGCATGTGATTAGCTGTCATCACTATAAGTTGCATGTGCTTCAGACACACCCTCCATCAAATGCAGATGGCCCGTGTGAATGGGGCATATTGGTAGTTAACAGTATGTTAAGAAATAATAACATATTTGTACAGCTATAACCAGATGTAAAAATGAGTTTAAAGCCCCGGTTTTTTTAAGTGTTCTTGAACTTTGCCACATTTGTTACTAGAATAGAATGAAGTGTCACATGAGCACTTGTCATTTGGTATGAGTTTTACATGCGCCTTTCAAAATAAAAGTCACACATCAGAAAAAGATGTGCCCCCAAATCCCACCCCTAAACCCAACCATCGTTGGGGAAGAGCAAATCACATTAAAATGTACAAATGCCACCATACAAATACACATGAATTAGCTACAACATCAAAAAATGATGAATTGCTGTGAGATTGCATTGGTTTGGAGTATATCTCTCAACTTTTTTATTCCAATGAGCAATTTTAGAGAACAGAACATGAGATTAAATTGTCCAACTGCTATATCAGTGTCACCAATCTGCCTGGGTCATCATTACATTCAGAAAACGAGGCATCTGAGGCTTAGATTATTAGCCTTTAGTTCCTCTATATGCTAATTTGCTCTTAGGCAGGGGGCTCCAGCTCTGGCCCCGGAGATCAACTTTCCTGCAGGGTTTAGCTCCAGCCTCAATCGAACACCTGGACAAGCTAATCGAGGTCTTTAGATTCATCTGAAAGTTACAGTCAAGTGGGTTTGATTAGGGTGGCGCTAAAGCCCTGTCCCAAATGGCACAATTCATGTGCACCTGTGGACTTAAATGCTTATAATGGCCTATGTGTGCACTTGTCCGTTTAGTCCTCAATACCATAGTGTGCCATCACATAATAGGCTGAATATAGAGATTGAGACCTAAAGTGGGGAAGTGGTAGCGCAGCCACCGCTACAATTGTCATTCATTACAATGTAAACAGTTAGTTTCCTCTCAGTGATCAGGTTTTTGGTGAAAAAGTGAAACAATCTAAATTGGACAAAGTTAGAATTTTTTATTTTTTTAATTTTTTTAAATATGTATTGTGTAAGGGGTGACATGGTGGCTCAGTGGTTAGCACTGTCGCCTCACAGCAAGAAGGTCGCTGGTTCTAGTCCCAGCTGGGTCAGTTGGCATTTTTGTGTGGCGTTTGCATAAACTAAATTGTCCGTAGTGTATGTGTGTGAATAAGTGTGTATGGGTGTTTTCCAGTACTGGGTTGCGGCTGGAAGGGCATCCGCTGTGTAAAACATATGCTGTAATAGTTGGCTGGTCATTCCGCTGTGGCGACCCCTGATAAATAAAGGGACTAAGCCGAAGGAAAATGAATCTTTGAAAGAAAATTTCTTGTTAATTCTGTGTGTGTTTGTGCACAGTGTAAAATAATTGTTATTTTTATTGTTAAATCTCATTTTTGGGACTTTTTAACGGTTAAAGAAAAGCTGATTAAGAATTATGTATATGAAAATATATGCCGTTTCCCCACTTCCATCTCTCCTTAGAATTTAAGCATCATAATATTCATATAAAACTTTATATTAGTGCTTAAGATTGATGTGTTTGGAATTGATTGAATATGCTTGGGACAGAAAAGGTGATGATGCATACTGTATATATAACTCACGCACACACATATATATATATGATGTTACATATGATACATATAAAACATATAGTATAATTGATTAAACAAAGGTATTTGAATATAAAATGTACAAGTATAAATACAAAATATTAACATACTGAAAGCATAGTACTAATAAACTTTATTGTATTACCCATCAGTTTGTTGAATCCAGTCGTCATAATCCAACATGGCAGTCATCATAATTCATTTACCAAAATTATGTCAGAGAAGTAAATTAACAAGTGAATTTCTGCCATACAAGAACAAGTATAAAAAGCCATGTAATAATTTCAGCTTTTTAAATTATGACTTTGTAAAAATGATTACTCAAAAGTCATAATTTAGACAAAAATGTTAAATAATGACATGCTCTGTTTTCATTCATTCATTTTCTTTTCGGCTTAGTCCCTTTATTAATCTGGGGTCGCCACAGCGGAATGAACCGCCAACTTATCCAGCATATGTTTTACGCAGCGGATGCCCTTCCAGCTGCAACCCATCACTGGGAAACATCCATACACACTCATTCACACACATACACTATGGACAATTTAGCTTACCCAATTCACCTATACTACGTCTTTGGACTTGTGGGGGAAACCGGAGCACCCGGAGGAAACCCACGCCAACACGGGGAGAACATGCAAACTCCACACAGAAACGCCAACTGACCCAGCCGAGGCTCGAACCAGCGACCTTCTTGCTGTGAGGCGAACGTGCTACCCACTGCGCCACCGTGCAGCCCATGCTCTGTTTTTTAAGTCATAATATGGACTTTTCTGCCTGCTTTTTTCTGTAACGTTTTCCCTTGGTTAGGTTATAGAGGTCAGTAAGTTCTAGAGTTCAGAAGATTTGACTACAATAGACAAAATAAAGTAAATACAACAAATTTGGTCCAAATCTGGTACAGACAGCTAGTAAACAACTATACTTCTCTCTGGAACTTGTTGTTGTTGTTTCACTAAGGCAAATTTAAAGGTGCTTTATTTGTGCTCAAAAGCAAACTCTTCAGTATCCGTCAGCTAACACTAGTTGAGTCGGTGAAAAACACTTGAAAGATGCATTTGTCAGCGCGTGAGGGAGGGGTAGAAGAAGAGAATTGGCTAGTTGGCTCAGACAATGTATTTGCATTGCCAAAACACATTTAATTGCCCCGGTTGCAAACCTTTTCATGTCTGGCACTGTGTGTGTAAGCGTGCATTTATTGGTTCACTTTATATTGTCTAACAGAATGAAATGTCTTTCACGAAGGCACACCTGTGGCATAATGGCTCTTTTTGTTTGGTGTAGCCCTTCATTCGCTCGCAATAATCAGCCCGCGATTCATCCATTATGTGCTAACTCAAGTGTTTTGCGCAATAAACCACGCAGCGTCGTCGAACCGTCTGCATGTGTTTCTCTGGCACAGCAGAATCGGGTATTATTGCCTGAGCTCTAATCTGTCCCTCGGGCAAAGGGGAGAGAATTGGATTTGAAGGCTACTCAGTGCTGTGATGCTAGCAATGCAGCTTCTGGGGGCAAATAAGAGAAAGCTTTCATAATAAGATCATTAACTGTAATCTGTTGGCTCGGTCCCTCAACGCCACACAAATGGCGAATTGAAGATGCATGCTAAGAAAAGCTAATACGTATAATTAGCTTCAGCTGTTGAATGTCGTTTTTCCCCATAACCTGCTGATTTTCTTGTCGTTTTTATGTATTGCTATACTTGTTGCTGTTGTTTAATGTTCTCAAAACGCACTACATTGATATTTTTTTTAATCATACACAACACAATGAATCACAAGAGCCATAAGAGTTCAGATGAGTGAGTTAAGGCAATGATTTATTCATAGACACCTGTGACATGTCGAAAATGAGGACCAAATCATATATACACGAGTTATGAGGATAAAAGCACTACATTCTCACTCATTTTTTTTCTGCAAAATAAATGTATATCGATGGACACGTATATATTTAAATATTGCATTATCTTCGTTGTACAAACAAATTTACATCAGATCGAGCTCAGACTGTGATTTGATTCGAAATTAAAACGGGTGACTCTGTACAGATGATCGGCTAATCGGGTGGATTGATGTGATCGGTTGAATGGGTCTTATGAGGAGTATTCATACTCTTCGGCACTCCGTCGGCCAAAATCCATCCATCCCAGGTAATCTCTGTCCTTTATTCTGTGAGATGCACCCATGGACCTGCTGTTCACAGCGGGACTTCTGCGGTATGAGCCTGTGTGGTTGGACAAAAGCAAAAGTGGGTAAGTTATTTGAATGCATTGCTTACTTGGGAATTCATTGCATGTTAGTGTAGAGATTTAAGACGTAAAAGATGAAACTAATAGGCCAAAGTTAGTGCTGTTCAAATGGCATGATCATAATTTATGCATAATAAGATAATCAAGGTCATTCATGTGAGAATTGTACCTTTGTTGTTGTTTTTAACTGCTGAGGGAAACTTTAATTAACCAAGATCAAGAGCTTAACTAATGGTAAAGGGTCTAACTAATGGGAACATGTATCACCACAATGGTGACTTTAAATAGACTTTACATTTTATACAAGCCACATCAAAGAAATAAAGCCTAGGTATTTCAGTAAGCATTGCCTTGTTTAGTCATCCTCTGGTTATATATATATATTAATTAATTCTAACAATATATTATAATATATAACACAATCGCTATCTCCACAATGGTGACTTTAAATAGACTTTACATTTTATACAAGCCATATCAAAGAAATTAAGCCTAGGTATTTCATTAAGCATTGCCATTGCCTTGTTTAGTCATCCTCTGGTTATATAATTCTAATAATTCCAACAATATATTATAATATATAACACAATCGCTATCGCCACAATGCTGACTTCAAATAGGCTTTAGATTTTATACACAACTTATCAAGGAAGTAAAGCCTAAAGTTTTCTGTAAGCATTGCCATTGCCTTGTTTAGTCATCAAATGTGTGTTTATATTAATTAATTCTAATAATTCTAACAATATATTATAATATATAACACAATCACTATCTCCACAATGGTGACTTCAAATAGATTTTACATTTTAAACATGCCATTACAAAGAAATAAACCTAAGTATTTAGTTAAGCATTGCCAATGCCTTGTTTGGTCATCCTCTGGTTATATATTAATTCATTCTAACAATATATTATAATATATAACACAATCACTACTTCCACAATGGTGACTTTAAATAGACTTTAAATTTTATGCATGCCATTTAAAAGAAATAAAGCCTAAACATTTTATTCAATAATTATAATAATAATAAATAAATTTAGTCATATGCATATTTTATTTGATTTTTTGTACCTTTCGTTGAGATGATTCTGGCCAGTAGTTCGGTCAGGCTGCTGCGAGGTTCTTCGTCATCCTCTGGTTTGGTCAGCAGGTTGATTTGTCCAGCAGGTGGCGCTGCACGGGTGTGGCGCGTGTGTCCCACTGCAGAGCCCACATTAGACTGAGATCCATCTTCTGAATGTGCAGGGAGAGAAAAGCAGCTGCTGGTGGAGAGAGCAGCCAGCAGGACACATACACAGAGTCCAGCGTTCATATCTGAAACACACACACAGGTTACAGATTTCATCAGCTTTATAATTCAATTAACATGAGGTTTTGCTAAATGCAGTTTAATGAGTAAAAAAAGGTTCTGTAGAATTGTAATGTTGAGTTTATAGTGAACTGCTTTTAGTTGATTTAAATCAAACTATCAAAAATATTACCATCAAAAGAGATCCATTATCCATCAAGATGATTAATAATGATTGTTAAAAGATATTTATTTATTTATTTATTGTTTAAATCCTCCAAGGTTATGAATAAAAGGTGTAGATTAGTATTAAAGGTGTACATAGATCAGTATTTAAGACAAAATAGGATTACTGGCTACAATAAATAATTGGCTACAGTGTGTAATTTGGGTAGATGCAAATCTGTCATTTTTATATTTTATAGTTTATACAAATTTTATAAAACCCAGTTTCCCAAAAGGGTATTAATTTTGGGGTTTTAAAATGTTTGTTTTTTGTTACCATTGAAAAGCAATTATCTTGTATGTTTTCATGAAAAAATGTTTTGTATTATTATTAAATAAAACAGCAATTAAAATGAAGCCAAGAAGAGACAGGAGTAAGAACTGAAAAAAGAACCAGTTCTATTTCCCAATAATTACTGTAAATGTCCATAACTAGTATATATCAAATTTGTTTTAAAAAAAATTAAAAATATATAAAAACACACACAAAAAAAATTTGTGTGACATTAACGACGTTTAAAAAAAAGAAATAAATTCTAGTTTATCTGGTTACACATTTTAAAACCCAGAAATATACCAACCTCTTGGGAAAGTGGGTGTTATAGAATGTGTGGTTTAAAAGTAAAAAACATACAACATGAAAGTAAAAAAAGGACACATGATAAATATGCTAAAAATATATTTTACACAACAACCTGTTAAAAAAAGAAAGATCTAACACAGTAAACACAACAGTAAGCATGCAACCCCTCCACTGAAGATCAAGTAAATAAACTGAGCTTATACCTTCAGGTGAAACTCTTGCAGAGACGCAGAGAGAGCTGGAGAAACACACGCTGACTGCAGAACAAGTGTGTGTCTGAAACTTCTCTGCAACCGCGCAGGAGAGGCCCTTAAATAGCACTGGGAGTGGGCTGGCTCTGTTTGACCCACGTAGAGACAGCCGCAAATCCACTGTCTGTGAATGAGCTCGTGTATTATTTGCGCAAGCCTGACGCAGATAGCGGGAGAAGCAGCTTTTTTTGCACAGGATACAAACTGTCACATTGTCAGTCAAGGGGGTTGAGGATCTCTACAGGTCACAGCATCCTAATTAAATGTGCACGCACACACCTCTAAAAGCAATGCGTTTCATCATCCATACCTAAATGAGGAGCCCATAGACCATATGATGCATTTTTGATGTAACATTATGGATACTGACACTTAGATTAGTAGCTCTCAATAGGTTTTCTCTTAAGTAGCCAGACATAACAATCCTTCACGGTACAAAACTTGTTTAATGTACAAAAGTTCATTCATTCATTTTCTTTTTGGCTTAGTCCCTTTATTAATCTGGGGTCGCCACAGCGGGATGAACCGCCAACTTATCCAGCATATGTTTTATGCAGCGGATGCCCTTCCAGCTGCAACCCATCACTGGGAAACATTCATACACACTCATTCACACACACACACTACGGACAATTTTAGCTTACCCAATTCACCTATACCACATGTCTTTGGACTTGTGGGGGAAACCGGAGCACTCGGAGGAAACCCACGTGAACACGGGGAGAACATGCAAACTCCACACAGAAATGCCAACTGACCCAGCCGAGGCTCGAACCAGCGACCTTCTTGCTGTGAGGCCAACGTGCTACCCACTGCGCCACCGCGTCGCCCATGTACAAAAGTAAAACAATGAAATAAAAAAAAATTAAGCCTTCATAACATTTATTAGTAGATCAAGTAGTAAATCATCTATTTTGCTTTGTGTATATTGTTTCTAAGTATATTCTCCTTGGTTACTATGGCTACTATGTACCACACCTGTGTCTCATTTAGTTTCTTTTTTGTAATAAAAGATTAGTTTGTGGCGGCATGGTGGCTCAGTGGTTAACACTGTTGCCTCACAGCAAAAAGGTCGCTGGTTTGAGCCCCGGCTGGGTCAGTTGGCGCTTCTGTGTGGAGTTTGCATGTTCTCCCCATGTTCGTGTGGGTTTCCTCCGGGTGCTCCGGTTTCCCCCACAGTCCAAAGACATGCGCTATAAGTGAATTGAATAAGCTAAATTGGCCGTAGAGTATGTGTGTGAATGCAAGAGTGTATGGGTGTTTCCCAGTACTGGGTTGCGGCTGGAAGGGCATCCGCTGTGTAAAACATATGCTGGATAAGTTGGCGGTTCATTCCGCTGTGGTGACCCCTGGTTAATAAAGAGACTAAGCTGAAGGAAAATGAATGATTCAATGAAGATTAGTTTGTCAGTTCTTGTTCATGCATTGCTGTTTTGTTTAAATACTGATCCTCAGACTACATCTACACTAATTTCTATACATTTAAAAATAAAAAATAATTTTAATAAATTTAAAAATCATTTCCAAATGTTTCCCAAAAGTTGTGAATGAATGAAACACTTTCATTCCTGTACTGCGCATGTGTCAAGACATAAGACAATTTGAGCTGCTTTTATTTACTTTCTAGCTCTTTGAAACCTCACTGCAATACGTTGAAGAAAAAGACCCCTTTTTTTGTAATGGACTGACAGTGAGGTGGAGTAGTTGATGTGAGTAGCACAGGGGTACAAAGTTGCAAATGAGAGGGAGAATATAGACTGGGAGACGTGCCAAAACAACAGATCTGAGTAAACATTCTGTCATTTGAAGAAAAGCAATTTGGAGCATGAACAAACTGAAATTAATCTTTAACAATGCTGTACAAATGCAGAGCATCCAAATCAAATGCTGTACAATGTTCTCCACCGTTTTAGCCAAATTGGTCACATTTTCACAGTCCACACTGCATTTAAATGTATTTACTTTGGAGAGCGTTTTCAAAGAAAAAAGTCTTTGTATATCTGTGGCCAAAAATGAGAGGAAACATATATTTTTTAAATAAAAACATATTAGTGTGGATTTATACCTAATTTAAAATGTCTGCTGCTGCAGCTATACCCGATGGCAGTAGTGCTGATATAATTAGGGATGCACCGAATTTTTGGTCTAAAATGAGCTTAAAAATGTAGCCCTATATACATTTCTGGAGAGCGCCAAATACAATCCAGGAGGTATGATTTTTTGCAGTTTTTGTTTTCGCGAATCCACCAGAGGTCGCTGTGTATGCTTTTTGAGATCTCCGATTTCACTCGCGAGTGCCATTCGCACCTGCTCTTCTCGCGTAAATCCACCAGAGGCTGCTGTCAACTGATTGACTGACCGACCGACCGATCCCCTCACCCACCCCTATCCCTAAACCCAACTGATAGTGTTTTAAAAAGCCCTGATTGACCAGCGCCCACCCACTTCCCTAAACCCAACCGACCGTGTTTTGAAAAGCAATCCAGAAAAAGAAAAGCCCCCTGATTAATTTTTTTACCACATTCTCACCCTGTTATTTACTTGTTTATTTTATAGTCAGGTCCGCCAACGTACGCTGCAAGCCACTGGACAAACTGGTAACAGCGGGAAAGCCATCCATGCTGAGGTAAGCGCTCAGCTGATAAGCACGAAAAGGAACGGCGTCATACCGCCCCGTAGCGTTCGTTTTAAAGATGAAATGCAGCTATACGTACTTCTGGCTACATAATTCACGATCTCCAGAAATGTATATAGGGCTACGTTTTCAGAATGAGCCTTTGTTGTAAAAAAGGCTGTGTGTTCAGTGAGCTGGTTTCACTCTCCCTTTAGCCATGCAGCTTTCATATTGGACACAGAAAGCACTGCTCTATGAAATCCTTTCACTTAAGTTGTTTGTACTGCACAAGGGTGGTTTGTTGTTGCAGCGACCCAGCAACCCTGGTAAAATGACAACTCTCAACTCGATCACTGTCAATAAAATTTCACTCTCAATAAAATGTGGTTATTTTATTGGCTTAAATGTTTTTTTTATCTGTATAATTTAAGCTATTGAGTTAAATTTAAAAAGTCTTGCAAAATGACTTATAATTATTAGAAAGAATTTTCTATTTCGGCCCAGAATTTTCATTTTGGTGCATCCCTAGATATAATTAGTATTTAAATGTAAGAGTATATTTAACCAGAAAATCCAATCAGAAAGGAAAAGTATACTCTATC
>CAIGQV010019270.1:5634494-5669691 GCA_903798115.1 Danio jaintianensis
TCTATCTATCTATCTATCTATCTATCTATCTATCTATCTATCTATCTATCTATCTATCTATCTATCTATCTATCTATCTATCTATCTATCTCAATTTGAAAGAACTACACACTTGTGGACAACATGTCACTTTTAATTAATGCATGCAATGTAATCTTTAACTAATGCAAAATATATGCCATTTTTAAACTATTAACTTAATAATAATATTACTAAAATTTATAATTGTCATGATCTTTTTCTCCCAGAGTAGAAGAAGACATTACATCAGTGTCTGGGGAGACGGAAAAAAGAAGAAAGGATATGTGTCAATATGATTTTTATACGCTCAATGCAAGAGGTTTACTGTAAATCATATAAATATGCACAATATCCATTAGTTAAAATGTAATTGTAGAATAAACAGGACAGGACAGAATAGAAAAAGTGTATGAAAATAAGGGAAATAATAACAAAAACATTAATATTTTTGAAAGAATATTAATTAAATGTTAATCTTTTAAAAAAATCTTTCAGTCAGATAAAATGTTGTTTATACTATTAAGTGAAGGCATATTTATTATTGCATTTATTTAACATTTTTAAGAGATAAAAACTTATAATGATTGATTATAATGATTACTGTGTGTGTGTGTGTGTGTGTGTGTGTGTGTGTGTGGCTATAGTGAATTTTTGCATTTTTATTAAACAAAATTAGGTGATTACATGATAAAAGCTATGAAAACACTAATTAACAAGAAGCTGTGGATCAGACACTATGGAAAAAATTAATACTGAATAATGATGATGTTTTTAAATAACAATACTTCTGGTCCAAACCAGCCCAGAATAAGATGGAATAGTTTACAGATTTCGAATGCATCAGGAGGATTAAATAACCCTTTTACATAACACCAAGAAGATGTTTCAAGATTGTGTACATAAAAAAAAAAACAGATCCTTCTTATGATGCAGATGCTTGCTTTTTGCTTTACTGGATGTAAGATCCTAACAGAACAGAAACTGAATATAACAATAAAGGGAGAAAAAAAAGAGAAAGTGCTCATCTGGGACTATATAGATGGATAAATTTGTCTGACCCTGATGATTCTTCGCTCATTGAATCCTGAACACCCACTGAATGGACTGCTATGAGAAAATAACAGACGATTCTCCAGAAGAGAAGCAGGACGCAGGTAAAAGCAGAACCTGCAGCCCAGCTCAACATTAGATCTTCTCTAAGCTCAGGCTTTACTTCTGCCTGACAGATGCTTTACAGCAGTGTTTCAGCCGATTGAGTAATGAAAAGAAACATCAGCGTCCAAGGAGCTTATACTCTTCACTTCTTAATACTTCACTTCACTGATACTAAGCCGTGTCTTAGGTTCAAAGGATGGAAAGGGAAATCAAAATAATAAGTGTAATGTAGCTTGACATTTTTATTCTGTACATTATAACGTGTACTTATAAAAACAAGCAAAATATATCAAAAGTTTTATTCCACCATTGTTAGATATTATATTTATATACCAAAACAAAATCTAAATCCCTTTAAGCATATTCAAAGCAAGAATTATTTGATGGTGAACCAAAATAGCAGTTTAAATGTCTTTTTAAATTGTGGTAGCACTTTATTTTAAGGACCAATTCTCACTATTGAGTAGTGGCTTATTACTTGTCTATTATTGTAACGAGCCGGGGACAACAGAGGTGAGGATCCATGTGCAGCTTTATTAAACACAATAGTCATGCAGGCAATGGTCAAAACAGGAGCAAACTGGAGCATACAGGTAATCCAAAGCGTACTCAGAAAAGCAGGCGAATGGTCGGGACAGGCGGCAAAACATCATAAAACAATAAACAAAGCAAAGATCAAAATCACGGTAGGCAGGACAAGGAAACATTTCGTAATACTCACTTACAGTTTAACAAGACTCAGCAAAAAGTGTGTGTGAATGAGGTGTCTTTATAGTCCTACTAATTAGTCTTCAAGAGCTACAGCTATGTGAGTGTTATCAGGGGGATCAGGAACTGGTGTGTGAGTGCAAAGACTTCTGGGAGTTGTATTTCATCTAGTGGCCGATGTGTAGTTCTCTAGCAATCTGCACAGACTAGATCGCTAGTGATCGTGACAATTATTAAGATACTGGCTGTTTTTTGTAAGTATTCTGTGAGATGTTATTCTACATCCCTAATCCTACCCAATACCTACTAACTTTCCCTTGTGAGGTCCTTGTTTAGAATAGTCTACTTATGGTCTTTAAGGTCTCGAGACCCCAGGCAACAACATTTAATTGATAAATGTAATTCTACTAGGTTAATCAGTTTTTACTTCACATTTGTGGAGATTTGGGAGAATTTGTTGATATTTTTTTTAATTATAAAAATTAACATTTTAAACAATCTTTAAATAGTTTTTTTTTTTTACAAAACAGCTTTTTATGCAAAATTCATCCACATTTCTAAATGAAATTTATGGGCGTAACATGGATGTTTTGACATGGTTTAGTGTGATATTTTTGCCCATCTTTTGAAAAATGCAGTTTTACAAGTAAAAATTTCACATTTGTCTTTTTTGGCAATAATATGTGCATTTGAGGTACCAAAATGAAACTTTTATGTACCTTCTGAAAAGCTAATGCCCCAGTAATAATAAGCAGTAAATTTGGAAATTATTGAGAATTTTATTTCATTATGTTGATGCATGGATTATTAAGTAGGGTGCGAGGCTTTCTTTTTGCACATTGTTCATTCATAGCAAACTAACCCTAAGAGGGACGTGGTTAAGAATATTGTGGTTGAAACCATCAAACTGATGTCCACAGAGAAGGACCGCCACTCCAAACGCTGAAGCAAACAAAACCAAAACAAACTATTTTTTTCAGTGGATTAACCCTTTCACTTGTACAGTCACACTGGTGTGATCAGTCTAGGCTGGTCCCTGAGGCGTATGATCACACCGGTGTGATTACAGCTTTCAGAACGCACATCATTCATTCATTTTCCTTCAGCTTAGTCCCTTATTTATTAGGGGTCGCCACAGCGGAATGAACGGCCAACTATTCCGGCATATGTTTCACACAGTGGATGCCCTTCCAGCCCCAACCCAGTACTGGGAAACACCCATACACTCTGGCATTCACACACACACACGCACACACGCATAAACTACGGTCAATTTAGTTCATCCAATTCACCTATAGCACATGTCTTTGGACTGTGGGGGAAATTTATTTCAGGTTTCAGACATTCAAAAACAAATAGCTTCTAACAAAACATACCAATTGTATTTTATAAATGAAAAATAGGCAGCATTTTAGTCTCAATGAGGCTGCATGCCTTATTTTAAAGTGCAGTTTCGGGTGTTTTCATTGTGGGCTTGTCTTTTTTTCTGATGCACACTTGACCACCTACTTCTCCAAATGCCATGTGTATAGAAACATCCACTTGTGCTTGAGAGTCTAGATCCAACAAAGGAATTGAACAATGATTTACAGTAATCAGTCATAATGGTTTTCTCGAGAGGGATTATTAGAACTGTTTTATAACATCATAACAGAGACATCCCACTGGGTAAAAGGTTATTCTTTTAACGCAGATTTCAGTGAGTTTTGTTTTCTTATTTGTTTTATTTCGGCTAGAATAAAAGCAGTTTTAAATTTTTTAAAAAACATGTTAGGGTCAACATGATTAGCCCCCTTAAGCAATATATTTTTTTGATTGTCTACAGAACAAACCACTGTGGTACAATGACTTGCCTAATTACCCTAGTTAAGCCTTTAAATTGCACTTTAAGCTGAATACTAGTGTCTTGAAAAATATCCAGTAAAATATTGTATACCGTCATCATGGCAAAGATAAATGAAATCAGTTATTAGAAATGAGTTATTAAAACCATTATGTTTAGAAATGTGTTGAAAAAAATCTTCTTTCCGTTAAACAGAAATTGGGGGAAAAAATATATTGGGAGGTTAATAATTCAGGAGGGCTAATATTTCTGACTTCAGCTGTATATCTTGGAATTCCCTGAGACTGGACTCACAGACAGATGGTTGGCGAGTTTTCTATCTTCCATGAGGGAAGAACACTGAATGAATATTCTGATCCAGTAATGTGCACTGAAGCTATTTTCTGCAAAAGCAAACCTTCAGTAATAACCCCAGTGCCAAACATTTGATCAACTTCCAACATTCACAGTTAATAGTTTAATTGGCCATTGGAGCTCACTGAGAAAAATAAAATAAATCATTGATTGAGTTTTCAACACTTTTAATTTCACAATTGTACACATAGGCTTTGATAAGAAATCTCAGAATGCATTCTGTATAATGTGCTTTGGTAATTTTGTGCAATTTCTAGAAATTTTATTTGATATTTTATTGTAATTTGACAACACTTTAGAGTGATATAATCCATGTATTATGTTGCAAAGCAATCTGACCAGCAAAACTGAAATCTGAAATACTTTTTAATTTGGGATGGGGTATTTTATATATCTTGTGAGCATTCCCTATTTAAGTCATGAATACTAGAAGCACACAATGTTACAATTAATGTTTGTGGGTCAGTTAACTCTTTTTAAAAAAATTGCCAGCCACTTCCAGCATTTTTGATGATTTTCATCTAAATTTGACTGCCGTAAGAATATTTAAACTTTAAATATACTGTATATCCATAATATGAATCAAAATAAAGAACCAGCCATCTGCTTTTAAAAACAAAAAGCATTTTATTCTATCTACATGTGTCTATGTTTTATCACCAATTAAGTGCAGATGGTTCCATCCAAAAAAACAACAACATTTTGACAAAAAAAAACTAAGAAAATAGCAGCTGAATGAGATCCAAAAGTTTACGTTCATATAATTATTAATCACCTGTTTATAAATAGTCTGGCTCTAAAAGTGAGGGGGACGTATCCCCCCCGTCCCCCCCGGTTGCTTCGCCCTTCCCCCTATTCCTATAACATTGATTGCCATAAAAAAAGCTTGTCAATGGCATTGTCTCTTAATTGATATCTCATCTATGGTGGGGAAAGAGTTAAATAAAAAAGTAGACACACACACACACAAAAAAAAAGATTAATTGGATTCACAAAATTTTTGTAAGGTAAGTGGTTGCAAACAATTTATATGGGCTGAATTTAAACAAACAAATTAAGTTGAACATTACTAAATTTAATTTGTTTGTTTAATTTCAGCCCATATAAATTGTTTGCAACCACTTGTAACAAATTGTAAATCCAATGAATATTTTTTTTGTGTATTTCGTTTCATTGGATTCTCATCAACCCTCTCGTGACCATATAAAATATGTGGAACTATTTACTAAATAACAATAATCTGCTGAGTCTGCAGCTGATTATATACAATTTACAGTGCATGTATCAATTTACAGTGCATGTATGCCATTCTTGAAATGATAACCATTCAGATTCCTTTAGTATAAAATTGAAACCAATGTACAGTATGTAGTCAAGATCATCTCCATAACCTGATTCCAAATGTATGAAAGGAATGAAGGTAACCTAGTAAACAGGAGCACTCGTTAAAGCATTTTCTTCTATTATTATCCAGATATTACACTGTTATGACACATATAAGGTATTTACACTAATTTGTCCTACACTGTAAAAAACGGTTTCGCACAATTCCTTCATGTTGTTCACAAATTGATTAAGTTAACTTGATTGTTTTTAGAAATTTAAGTGGATTAAGACTAAAACAATTAAGTTGTCACTGAATTATCTAACTAAGGATCTGAGAATCCTTGTAGCAAACTTATGTGTGTGTTGTTTCAAGAAAACAACCATTCATTTGTGTTGTGTTTTATTGTCTCTTGTTTATATTCATTTATTCTTCATTTAATTATTTTATTTAATCATATGATCATTAGTCATGTATATAATTATTATATCATTTTATTGATCATTAGTTAATTATTTGATTATTATTGATTATTATTTATCATTTGATTATGTTTTTATATTTTATTATTAATATTTTCCCATAATTATTGCTTTATTAATATTTCATTTTTCCCTATTTTGTGTAATCTTATGACTGTGGATTCAAGCAACACTTGTTTTCATGAGTAAGAGATAAGAGAATGTCTCCATTTCAAGGTCTGTATTGTCTCTGGACAATGTTGTGAAGCAGTCATTTTTCATTGCTGTCGCTTGTGGTATAATAACACTTGTTGGAATTATCCTGGTCAGACGAAGTCTGAGCATTGTATTATACGCAACTAAGATTATTCAATAAACTCTGCTCTTTCTTTATCATCATTACTTCGTCTCCTGCTTCTGCTCCTCTTTAGCTTTCTCAGTCAACTCCTATATTGATAGGAGACTGTTGTTCAGTTGAATACTGGTTAACAGGTTTGGGTATTGGGCTGCTCCGCTGGCTTGTTGTCTGGATACCCAGAGAAACAGACATTTTCTGACAGGATCTGGCATCTGGGGCTAGATCTTATTTATCTGGCGTGAAGAGTGTGATCTAACATCCCCCGAAAAAAACCTCAAGAATTGTGTTAATTCAGCTCATTTTAAATAAGTAGTTTGAACAAACAGCAAAAAATCTTTTTTTGAGCACAATTCTCTAACCTCTAATTAGTTTTCATTATATTAGTAATGTTTTTGTTCTCTAGGATCGATCCCATGATGTTGCACCACTGTAACACAATGCTATACCAGTCGAGTTACACAAATCTTAAATTGTTATGAAGATGAAAAATGCCAAGTGACCTATACAACCTGAATGCCAAAAATATTATATATTATATATTTCTAGAGGACGTCACAGTGGCGCAGTGGGTAGCACGATCGCCTCACAGCAAGAAGGTTGCTGGTTCGAGCCTTGGCTGGGTCAGTTGGCATTTCTGTGTGGAGTTTGCATGTTCTCCCTGTGTTTGTGTGGGTTTCCTCCGGGTGCTCCGGTTTCCCTCACAAGTCCAAATACATATAGGTATAGGTGAATTGCGTAGGCTAAATTGTCCGTAGTGTATGTGTGTGAATGAGTGTGTGTGGATGTTTCCCAGTGATGGGTTGCAGCTGGAAGGGCATCCGCTGTGTAAAACATATGCTGGATAAGTTGGCGATTCATTCCGCTGTGGCGACCCCAGATTAATAAAGGGACTAAGCCAAAAAGAAAATGAATGAAGGAATATTTCTAGAGGTCTGTTCACACCAAATTATAATTATGATAAGGTTTTAGTAATGATAAGGTTTCATAATGATATTATAACTTAATTTAATGATTGCTATCAGGATGTGAAGAGACTTTCAAGCAGCAAGTTAACTTGATTGTTTTTACAAATTTAAATGGATTGAACATAAAGCAATTAAGTTGTCCCCCCCCCCAAAAAAAACTCAACAATTGTGTTGATTCAGCTCATTCTAAATAAGTAGTTTGAACACACAGAAACAATAATTTTTTTGGAGTGTAACTCTCTAACCTCTAATTAGCTTTCATCAGTAAACGATTCACACAAAAAACACTTCCACACAGTGCAAATGAGTTCTTGTGTTTCTGCTGTTTGCCTCTTGGCATTGGGTTAACATGTGGTCAAGTATGCTGGAGCCTAAAGCATCTCAAAAGAACAACAGCTGCATAATGAATAGCAATGAGCTCCGGTGCTACAGAGCGACTCCCAAAACAGTCCCCACCAAAACAGGGCAACACGATTCATTAAATAATCCAGTGGCAGAGTCTATCATTTGAAGTGGATGGGAGGATGCTGGCGTACGAGTGTGCCAATTACTTTGAGTGTGTGAGTCAGAGAAACAGCCCTCTCTCCTCACAGGCTTCTGGGTTCATGTCAATGGGCAGCGAATGAGGGCTATCGGGAAGTCTAGATCTTCACAGCCGTAGAAGGACACCAGACGAGAGCAGATCTAATGACAATAATGACGACACGATTGATTGTTAAACAGAAGACAACCAGAATAACAGATTACTGGTGTAATCAGTCGAGAGTGTCCTTCTCTCAAAAAAAACAAGCAAATAGATTGTTTATCAAACAGATTGTTATGACCTACAGTTACATTTTAAAAGTTAAGCGTCCTCTAGCTGGTGCAAACATAATGTCAATGTTGTTTTGTGTGTGTTGTCATGAAATTATGTATGACTGGCATTATCAATCAAATTACAGGATCTTTAAAATGGAGTGTGTACATTTTAGATGGTTCCTAGTTTTCAAGCCAATTTTCAAATGATTTACAGAATATTTAATGTACGCATTTTAACAATGTTTTTGTTCCCTATAGGATCGATCCCATGATTGTTGCACTACTATAGTTACACAAATCCCAAGTTGTTATGAAGATGAAAATGACATTTCAGGAAAATAACAAGTGACCTATACAACCTGAATGCTACAAATGACCAAAATATATATTTTAGAGGCCTGTTCACATCAATTATTCATTCATTCATTCATTTTCCGTCGGCTTAGTCTCTGATTTAAATTACAATCACACTGGTGTGATCAGTTTAGGCTGCTCCCTGAGGCGTACGATCACACTGGTGTGATTAGAGCATTCAGAACACACATCATTGATTGATTCATTCATTCATTTTCCTTCGGCTTAGTCCCTTATTTATCAGGGGTCGCCACAGCGCAATGAACCGCCAACTATTCCGGCATATGTTTTACACAGTGGATGCCCTTGCAACCCCAACGGAGTACTGGGAAACACCCATACACTACCACATTCACACACACACTTATACACTACAGCCAATTTAGTTAATCCAATTCACCTATAGCGCATGTCTTTGGACTGTGGGGGAAACTGGAGCACCCGGAGGAAACCCATGCCAACACGGGGAGAACATGCAACTCCACACAGAAATGCCAACTGGCCCAGCCGGGACTCGAACTAGCGACCTCCTTGCTGTGAGGCGACAGTGCTACCCACTGCGCCACCACGCCGCCCCACATCAATTATCAAGTTTTAGTAATCATTATAATTATATAATGATTTTATAACTTAATTAAATGATTGCTATCAGGATGTGAAGAGACTTTCAGCCAGCAAAACAAAAATGGTTTCTTAAGACAATCACCTACTGCACCTTTAAGGCAACTGCTTTCCACACAGTGTTGTAATAATATGTGCATTTAAGACACGATATGTGCATTTCAGGTGCTAATATATACAGTTGAAGTCAGAATTATTAAACCCCCCGAGTTATTAGTCCCCCTGTTTATTTTTTTCCCCAATTTCTGTTCAACGGAGAGAAGATTTTTTCAACACATTTCTAAACATAATAGTTCAATAACTAATTTCTAATAACTGATTTCTTTTATCTTTGCCATGATGACAGTACATAATATTTTACTAGGTATTTTTCAAGACACTAGTATTCAGCTTAAAGTGACATTTAAAGGCTTAACTAGATTAATTAGGTTAACTAGGCAGGTAATTAGGCTAGTTATTGTATAACGAGGGTTTGTTCTGTAGACTATCGAAAAAAAATATAGCTTAAAGGGGCGAATAATTTTGACCTTAAAATGGTTTTTAAAAAATTTAAAACTGCTTTTATTCTAGTCGAAATAAAACAAATAAGACTTTCTCCAGAAGAAAAAAATATTATCAGACATACTGTGAAAATTTCCTTGCTCTGTTGAACATCATTTGGGAAATATTTAAAAAGTAAAAAAGATTTCAAAGGGGGTTTAATAATTCTGATTTCAACTGTACATTTAAGGTACTATTATGGATAATTTAGGTGCTGATATGTACCTTTCAGATAGGTACAAAAGTGTATCTTTCAAGGTTGATAACTAATAACTGATTTCTTTTCAAAGTTTTTACCTTTCTTTTAAAAAAGTGACAGCTTTTACCTACATTTCTGAGAGTGTAACAACAAAGAAGATCCATACAATGGAAATATGTTTTCAGAGTGATTTTTCTTTTTGTCAAAAAAAAAAAGACATTAACAGCCATTCAGAACTCATTCTCATTTAAAAAGTGCAAGCAGACAGCTGGAGTGGCCACGAGACACACTACCTCCACCCATCACCTCCATCAGTCACCTGGACTCCATTTCCTATAACTATTTGCACCTCCACAGCTGATACACTTTACATGGATAATTCCTTGATCACTGCTGCACCTGTTCACAATTATCCAGACTACTTAAGCACCACACTTTGCTAAGTCTTGTTTTAGCTATTGCGGACAATTTTTTGGTTTTCAATATTCCTGGTTCCCATGTTTCTCATTTGCATTGCCTTGCCTTTATTTTTTTTCTCAGACTGTCTTTTGGATTCGCGATTATTTGCTGCTTGCTTTGATATTTCCCTTAGAGATGATGAAATGAAGCCTCACAAAGCGCTGAAGCTTTCCCCTTTACTGTTCTGGGAAAAGATTTAAAGCTTTGAGAGTGTCGAGAACAGCGACATTTAGTGCTTATTTAAAATGTATCAGCCAGAAGCATGTGCCAAATGACACTCCACTACACCTCTACACTCCATAGTTTCAATGTTAAGTGTACAAACAAAAGACTTGCCTGTTTGTGGTTAATTTGTCCAACCAATTCATTTATACATTAAAGCGTGACAAAACAAATATGCACTGTAAAAAAAATCTGTTATTTTACGTTTTTTTTCCGGCAACTGGGGTGCTGGGAAACCCCCCCATAAAATAACGGCTGTTAAATAACATAAATGTACTGAAAAATAACGGACGTTAAATTACAGAAATTATTGAATTGAATTGAATTACAGTAAAATTCTGTAATTTACGTCCACTATTTTACAGTAAATTTGTTATTTACCGGCAGTTATTTTACATTTTTTTCCAGCACCCCAGTTGCCGTAAAAAAAAACTTAAAATAACAGATTTTTTACAGTGTGTGCTTATATGATTCAAGATGATCTAATGTAGTCTACTCTACACAGTGTAGTGCAGGGTTTTTTGCTTGTTTCAGCCCGATTCCAGGTATCATTTTCATGTTCTGCGCCATGTTGTTTAAATAGCAAATACATATGCACCCATTTGTGCACTCATGGGAATGCTGGTCTGAAAAGGAGGTGTGTTATTTTTATTTTATTTTAAGAGTGCATTAGGGATATACACCTATAGGCAGGTCCAGAACATGCTTATTCCACACACAGGGATGCGCAGCAACACACAAACATGTTTAAATATGAAAAGTTAAGGTACAGAAAATAAGGACACAGTCACTGCTACCTCTTCCCGCGCCGCCTTCACCTCAGGAGTCTTTGGTGAAATTTGGCTTGTTCTGTAGATGGTCTGCTCATGCACAAGGTTAAAGCCGGAGCTCTGTTTCCAGGCTAATTAAGCGTTCCGTTTTCTGCTTACAAATCTGCCGTGTAAATTGCAAATGGGCCATGGTGCTGACTGTTTTCCAGTCCTTAAAATAGCAAAAGTGAATTCAGACATGCCCTAAGTACACCTCCGCCCTGCAATTTAGACTATGCATTTGGATTGTTAAAATACAGCCCATTGTGTGAAAATAAGAAGTGATAAATAATGGTTATTTAAATGTAATATTATGATTAACTTTTGAAGCACAGCACTCGCATCTCAAACCCATCAACCAGAGCCACCAAAGACTTGCTAAGCAATATCTGGGATTCGAACCTTCTGACATGCAAAATGAAACTTAATTTGCCATCAGTCATGTGACTCTGGGAAACCAATACATACTCCAATACGGGACTTCACTAGAAATTTTTCAAATGCTTGATAAGCACACTGTCATTAGTGACATCACTACTTTGCCTGTATTTTGGATTACTCTTTTCGATTTGCCCCTATACCATACCTGTCAACCCTCCCGTTTTTTTGCCAGGATTCTCCCGTATTTTACCATTCTATCCCGCTATTATCCCGTTTAAGTATTTTCCCATATTTCTCCTGTATTTTTAATATTTCTATGAAAAGTGAAAGTAGCGTCAAAGAGACGATCTTAAATGTGATATAATTGCAAGAGCTGTTTAAAAGTATTATGCTTTCGCTTTATATTGGCTTGAAAGCACGTTGAAATTAATATTAAAATGGCCACATTCACTCCCTTTCCATTAAAGCTATGCGTCAACCGTGGCCCTTCCTATGCAACCTCTGAATCAGTCATGTAAATCAGCCTGACTGACAGACACACTCCGTATAAAGACACTGTTCCCAGATCAGCTTCTGTATACGTGATTTGAAGAGGAGTGAAAGTGGACACTTTTGGATTTGGTTGTGTTTTTAAACAGACAAATACACTTAATAATATGTAAAAATGTCCATCCTGGCATGTTTTATTTTAAACACAAATAAGTTTGTCTTTGTTTGCGGAGGACATATCCCGTATTTTTACATCCCAATGTTGACAGGTATGCCCTACACCAGGGGTCACCAATCACGGTTTGTGCAATTGCTTCTATTACATTGATTTAGTAACACACAAACTCCTATTAGACACCTAACAACACATGAATAGAATTATTGTGAGTAGAATGCATTACTGTTGTGGCTTTTGTGATGTTTCTGGGAATGGAAAACAGCGAGTCTAATATTGTTAAGCAAATGAAGAGAGCAGAAGCTGTAGAAGCGGCAGGAAGAGTTGCAGCTATTATCAGTCTAGAGATGATGCTAATAGTGCAGAAACACTGTATAGATTTGACTGGGAGAGTGCTGGGACCCTGAACTCATATTCATGGACATTCTAACACCTACAACTTGTTTGCGAAACTAGCTATCTTCTATGCTAGATATGTGTTCTTTGCTATTTTATACAAAAATGGGAATTCTATCATCATTTACTTACTGTTTTATGTTTTAAACAGTTTTTCTATCTAGACCTTATCTAGACCTACTTTTTCAACACTTTCCACCCACAATAAAGTTTCAGTTATTATTGTTTTTTCAGAGCAATGGCAAAAGGACAAACCGTGAGCAGCTGTTTGAGGAACAACAAATAATAACTTGACTTCTAGTTGACCATTTGGTATCAGAAGTGGTTTATATGAAAGGCAAAGGCCTCTAGATTACGCTTATTTAACCAAAATAAAATATGATCATGCCTTGATTTTTAATTATTTAATTAGGACATTAAGGTCTGACTTTGCTTAGACAAAAGTCTTGTCACTTAACAGAAATAATGTACAGTATAGAATATAAAGTCATGGTGCAGTGGAAAAAGAATTAATATTGTGTATGACTCCCATGATCTTGGAGGACTGCATCCATACATCTCTGCAATGACTCAAATAACTTATTAATAAAGTCATCTGGAATGGCAAAGAAAGCTCCCAGAGTTCATCAAGATTCTTTGGATTCATCTTCAATGCCTCCTCCTTCATCTTACCCCAGACATGCTCAATAATGTTCATGTCTGGTGACTGGGCTGGTCAATCCTGGAGCACCTTGACCTTCTTTGCTTTCAGGATGTGGAGGCTGAAGTATGAGAAGGAGTGCTATCCTGCTGAAGAATTTGCCCTCTCCTGTGGTTTGTAATGTAATGGGCAGCACAAATGTCTTGATACCTCAGGCTGTTGATGTTGCCATCCACTCTGCAGATCTCTCACACGCCCCCATACTGAATGTAACACCAAACCATGATTTTTCCTTCACCAAACTTGACTGATTTCTGTGAGAATCTTGGGTCCATGCGGGTTCCAGTAGGTCTTCTGCAGTATTTGTGATGATTGGGATGCAGTTCAACACATGATCTATCTATCTATCTATCTATCTATCTATCTATCTATCTATCTATCTATCTATCTATCTATCTATCTATCTATCTATCTATCTATCTATCTATCTATCATCTACCTAGACCTACTTTTTCAGCACTTTCCACCCACAATCCACAACAAAGTTTCAGTTCATGTTGTTTTTTTCAGAGCAGTGGCAAAACGACAAACTGTGAGCAGCTGCAGTATTAAACTCTGAAATGGAAGAATAAAGTGAAATAATCCATGAGCACAGGTGAAGCCAGAGACAGAGACAGCTCGGTCTATTTTTTTATTTAAGAGAACATCTGCAAATGCTTTGGCTTTTCCATAAGCAATAAGAGATTTCGGTAAAAGTTGCCATCCAAATATATTACTTCTGAAGGAAATTATACACTTCACATCGTTTGGCTTGAGGCTGTAATATCTGTGGTACTATAATCCCATTCTCAGCAACAATAAATGGGTTTCTGAACAGTGAGCGTTTCTGAGCCCTTTTTTTCATGGCAGAAAGGATACAATTTAGCAGGCTATACTGACCACAATTCACACAGTAACACCTACTTAGAGCCAACTGACTGACTCCAGGCCACTTTTACCTCCTTTCTCTCTCGCTCGCTCTTTATTCTGTACTATAGAGTAATAAGACACATTGAAAAAAATAACATTTAACATAAGCACAGTCATATAGCATTCATTTATTCATTTTCTTTCAGCTTAGTCCCTTTATTCATCAGGGGCCGCCACAGCGGAATGAACCGCCAACTTATCTAGCATATGTTTTACACAGCGGATGCCCTTCCAGCTGCAACCCAGTACTGGGAAACATCCATACATACACTAAGGCCAATTTAGCTTATTCAATTGACCTATAGCGCATGTCTTTGGACTGGGGGGGCAACCGGAGCACCCGGAGGAAACCCACGCCAACACGGGGAGAACATGCAAACTCCACACAGAAACGAAAACTGACCCAGCCGGGACTCGAACCAGTGACCTTCTTGCTGTAAGGTGACAGTTCTAACCTCTGAGCCACCATGTCGCCTGTCATGTAGCATATACAGAATTATTAGCCCTCCTGTGTAAAGTTTTTCAAATTTTCCAAAGTGCTGTTTAACAAAGAGACTTTTTTTTTTAATAACTCATCTCTTCTTTTGTCTTTGCCATGGTAAGAGTACATAATATTTGACTAGTTATTTTGCAAGATTTTAGTATTCAGCTTAAAGTACAATTTAAAGGCTTAACTACGTTAATTAGGTTAAATAGGCAAGTTATTTAGGCAATTATTGGACAACAGTGGTTTGTTCTGTAGCCAGTCAAACAATAAATATATTTCTAAAGAGGGCTAATAATATTTATAACATACGGCTCTGACAACGGGGTTCAAGATCCAAATGCAGCGTCTTTATTTAAACAGAGAATGGTCAGGCAGGCAACGGAAAAACACAGGAGCAAACAGGTATGTACAGGGCAATCCAAAAAGAGTAGTCGAGATCCGTTCAGGCGGCTAACAGCAAAAAAATCAATAAACAAGGCAAGGATCTAGAATCAAGGCACGGAAAAACAAGACAAGGAAAATGCTTTGTAATGCTACAGGTAAACAAGACTGAGCAATGTGAGCAAGAAAGTGAAGTATATATAGTCCATCTAATGAGTAAAAACAAGCTACAGCTGTGTCTGTGTGTGAGTGTGGGATTATTGTCAGCTGTTGCAGGAGTTGATGGGTGCAAAGAGTTCTGGGAGTTGTAGTTCTGCAGGAATACTGGAATGAATCTCCAGCGTTGATAACACCGCTGGCGATCGTGACAATATTGACCTTAGCAGTTTTTTTTTCTATTCCATTCCAAAAGATATAAGACTCACACTATAAAAATATCATCAATATTTTGTGGTTCACAAAGGTTTTCCGTTTATTTACAGTTGTGAATTGCTTTATGGGAGCTTGATCTCGTCTCTGTCGAATTTTGATGTTGAAAATTCAACTCTAGAGTTTAACAAAGTGACTTTTATTGACATTTTAGTAGTTTGAAATAATATAATGTAATAATATGTAGAGAAATAAGACTGCAAAATAACAGAAAATGTACTGGCAGTTTATTACAAGGTTTTTGTAGCATTATATGCAACACCAACCCATGCAATATTTCACTTTAAACTATTAAAAATGTTAATTAAAGTCAACTTTTCAGGGTTAAAAGTTGATGGAAGAAAGATCAACGGTCCCATAATGCAATTCAAAAGACGAAATAAACAAATAAATAAATAAAAACATGAATCAAAATACAGAAAACTGCTAATTTATGGATATTTTTTTTACAATGTAATAGGAAATACAGTGAAAGTATTTCCTTGCTCTGTCAAGCTAAATGCTAATGCTAAATGTTAAACATCACTTGGGAAATATTTGAAAAAGAATTCAAATTTCACTGGAGGGTTAATATTTTAATCTTCAACAGTGTAGTAGACCCAATCCACAAAATACAAGCTGATGAATATTGATTACTAATTATGAGAAGGAACATAACTTTATTGCACTGAACAACGATCGATCGCCCTTTCACACAGATGTTTGCTCTTTCAATGTGCAATTTTCCACCTGCACGGTTTTGAAGTTCTCTTTTTAATGCCCAGCGGCTAGTTATCAGACCAACAATGAACCCATGTTCCAGGTAGCGCCGTAAGATCAATTGTGTGGATCAACACATTTAACAGCCTTTTGCACATTTCCTTTCTGTGAAAAGTGACCTTTTCTTGACATGACTTTAATAGTAGACAAGAGCCAATGTAGCTGGAGCAACGTGTAAATGTGGACTTAAAGTTACAAAAGGTGAAAATTCCCTTATTGATATTTATAATGGTTAACAATTCTAACAATTCCCTGTGTTGGCGTGGGTTTCCTCCTGGTGATCCAGTTTCCCCCACAGTCCAAACACATGCGGTACAGGTGGATTGAATAAACTAAATTGGCCGTAGTAGTGTATGTGTGTGAATATGTTTATGGATGTTTCTGAGTACTGGGTTGCAGCTGGAAGGGCATCCGCTGTGTAAAACATATGCTGGATAAGTTGGCGGTTCATTCCACTGTGGCGACCCCTGATGAATAAAGGGACTAAGCCGAAGGAAAATGAATGAACACTAACAGTTGACATAAGACATGGACCATGTCACTAGCTATGTTTCCATCCACCTTTTATTATGCGCATTATGTATTACTGAACACCATAACAGAAGCACCAAAATGTGTATATATGTGGATAAAAAACATGCGCACAACTGAGTAGGGTAAACTTGGAATGGAAACATATTTACCAAATAAATTCCAATATGTGCATTGAAAATTGATGTTCTAAGACATCATGATATATCAAAAATGAGCATGATGGGATGACATTAGCGGACAAACCAGTGGATCCACCACATTTTGAAACATCTGAAATGTTGTTTTGGTTTTTCTAAAATCCCTCAGCCAAAGTCTGTCATCAAATTGGTTCAGTATTATTACCTCCAGAACTGTCTTCAGCGTCTGCACTCCCAAAAAGTGTCTCACATCTCCAAACGCCACCGCACGTTCATTGCATAGCGTCTTCGTCTTGGTGCAAGTAATTTATTATAAATTTAAAAAAAGGTCCACATTGGCCTCTCCTCACTGGATGGAAATGATGCTTTATTTGCAGGATGTTTTATGGGATATTCCAGTTTTGCGCATAAGTTTAATTTGCACCTTCGTATGGAAACATACAGCTGCAGGTTAAAATTGCTAATTTTTCTCAGTTTAAACATTATTGTAAACATTACGGATACTGTAAGTACACATCAATCAAATATATAACTGTCCATTTATTTTAATGCAAAAATCTGAGCTTTTGACTAGTAATTATTTGTTTTTCCCCTCAACCTACTGTTTTGAAGTATGTTGAAGTGGCTCAATTCAGAGGTCGCACACCTTGTTTGCACGATGTTGCCAGCTTTTGTGGCTTTGCTATAAAGACATGTTGAGTGGCTTATTCATTTTAGTGAGTAATGGCTATTGTGATGAGCACCCATATTGACTTTCGTCCATTCATTTCACTGCAAAGTCAATCCAATTACGCAATGCATAATGCACATTATGCTCTTCCCAAACAAACCACACTCACAACGGAGGCAAGACCTCTGTGTTACTGAGCGCAGTTTTTCTGTGTTTGTTGTTCATCTGCTTGGCGATTAACCTTCGTTTCTGGAGAGAGAAAGAACTAAATGAAAGATGGAAAGTCTAATGAAGCACAAAGCGCTCTTCAGTTGCTCATCTGTGTAGATTGTTGGCCTGCAGTCCTGACTGAGCTACCACACATCGAGTCGGGCTACGAAGTGATGGAGTGACTTCAGTCACACAAACGCCAAAGTGTCCTCTGGGGCGAGGACAGACGAATAGGAGTGTGAGAAAACAACCCACTCATGAGTGGAGGACTGGAGAGAGACAGAGGTTTGATAGATTGCAGTAATGCCGCTTTAATTGTACAAAACTTGCAGTGAGGTGCTAACCATTCCTACAAGAGACACATCTGACACATTAATTGGTGGGCCTTTGTAAAGTGTTTAGCAATAATGAAGATAAAGGCAAATTTTATAAGTGTAAACACATTAAATATAAACAGGGGTTGGACAATGAAACTGAAGCGCCTGGTTTTAGACTACAATAATTCATTAGTATGGTGTAGGGCCTTCTTTTGCGGCCAATACAGCATCAATTCATCTTGGGAATGACAGATACAAGTCCTGCACAGTGGCCAGAGGGATTTTGAGCCATTCTTCTTGCAGAATAGTGACCAGATCACTACGTGATGCTGGTGGAGGAAAACGTTTCCTGACTCGCTCCTCCAAAACACCCCAAAGTGGCTCAATAATATTTGGATCTGGTGACTGTGCAGGCCATGGGAGATGTTCAACTTCACTTTCATGTTCATCAAACCACTCTGTCACCAGTCTTGCTGTATATATTGGTGCATTATCATCCTGATACACGGCACCACTTCAGGATACAATGATTGAACCATTGGGTGCACATGGTCCTCCAGAATGGTTCGGTAGTCCTTGGCAGTGACGCACCCATTTAGCAGAAGTTTTGGGCCTAGGGAATCCATGATATTGCAGCCCAAACCATCACTGATCATTATGAGCTACAGTAGACAATATAGCTATTCAGTCAAGAGCAGAGTGAGTGATTTCATGATTTTGTTGTTTGATTAATATTAAAAACAGGCAGCAGGAATAAGATGCAGCACATTGAGAAAGTTACAGACAACACAATTTCCTGAATGTTTACATCGGACAAATGGATATAATTATTGGTCATAATTGAAGTGTTGGGCGACACCTCACAGCAAGAAGGTCGCTGGTTCAAGCCCCGGCTGAGCCAGTTGGCGTTTCTGTGTGGAGTTAGCATGTTCTCCCCATGTTGGCGTGGGTTTCCTCCGGGTGCTCCGGTTTCCCCCACAGTCCAAAGACATGCGCTATAGGTGTATTGAATAAACTATATTGGCCGTAGTGTATGAGTATAAATGAGTGTGTATGGATGTTTCCCAGTACTGGGTTGCAGCTGGAAGTGTAAAAAATATGCTGGATAAGTTGGCGGTTCATTCAGCTGTGGCGACCCCAGATTAATAAAGGGACTAAGCCGAAAAAAAAATGAATGAATGAATGAATGAATGAATGAAGTTGGCGGTTTATTCCACTGTGGCAACCCCTGATGAATATATATATATGTTAAGATAAAATATAATAAAGCCATTCATATATTAGCTTTTTGTTTATGTGTGGTACCACTTTTTTGTGCTGAATCATTTTCTGTGAATCAAGATTTTTTCATGAAAATGATTAAATGCAGATTTCACCAACAAACTTGGATATGTTGTGACATTTTTAGAGACATTATGCATTGATAGCACCATAGAGTTTTTAACCCTTTAACTATTTTTTGAGTACGAGATAGTTGACTTGTATATTTAGCATGAAATATGATTGGCTGTGACATTGTGGATTTTCTCAGCACTTCTGCTTTCATTACGGACAAACAAATGACGTCAATGGGCATGTCATTGGAAACGTCACTGGAAACGTCATTAGAAACTGCATTTTTAGGACACTGTCTGCACTCAAATGCTTACCACAAATCCACTGAGTGTTTTGCATGCTTGTCATATTTACATACCTTATATTTGTAGTATTACACATTGAATACAATGATGTGACTTAATCTACTTCACATGCTGTGTTTTTCCACAGAAAGTGAACATCTCTCAGGTGACTCTTGGGCAGGCATTGAAGTACTTAATTGACAGCACTTTAATACCAGTGCTTGTGTATGTGTGTTCTGCCCCCATGTTAATTGTGTCCTAAAGCCAACAGTCTGATGCAACATGAGCTCTGACACTATTATTAACAATAACATTTATCTGAGCGATAATTAGAGAAGGCACTCTCATATAAACAGCTTCAAGTGCAATAATGACGTGACAAACATTTTAGCGACAAGAGCGTATGGAGGTTGGCAATTAAGAGTTCTTTGACTTTATGAGAGCCCCCTAATGTGATTTGAAACATAAGCAAGGATTTGGAGCGTGAGTGAGGTCACAGGCTTTTACCGCTCGCAGCTCTCTTTTTTTTTCTCTCCATGGTTGGAGCTACGTGTATTTTGGCAGAACATACAGCGTGTCGTCGGTGAAGTTAAATGTGAGAAGGAAATGCACTTGTGGAAGGAGGTGGAAGACTGAATATAAACACAGAGAGTAGGAGGTAGTTGCTGTGACCCTGGGGTCAAGCAGATTCACTATTTGTGCAGAAATATTATTAGCCTGTGTTAAGGCGAGTAGCTCTATTACTATGGTTTATTACTTGGGCAGTGCTACTCTCAGTACCTGCAAATTTTAAACACAGACACACAGGACATGCATTCTTGTTTTGGTGATTTATGAGGACTCTCAATAGGCGTAATGTATTTTATGCAATAAAAAATGCTTATTATTTGGCCTTAGGGCTTTGCGAACGTGTCTTTGCTTCTAAAAACACAAGGCGCTGCCCAGCAGGCACACAACATCATAAGACGTTAATATTAGGTTAGATTTAGGTTGTGACGCCAGGTGACCAAAATTCAATGTCTAGCCAGTGTCTAAGGACAACGTTATTTTGACATCCAATAATGACGTCAAATGATGTTGATATTTGGTTAATTTTAGGTTGTGTTGGAAAGTGACCAAAATCCAACGTTGAGCCAACATCTCAAACCAACGTCATATTGATGTCAAATACTGACATTTATTCGACAGGTATGGCAACCAAAATCCAACGTATCATAGACGTCATAGTGGTAACGGCCACACAACGTCAAGCTGTAACATCATTAGATGCTGATATTTGGTTGATTTTAGGCTGGACGTTGGACATTGATGTCGGTCTGACATTGGGTTCTGATTTCAATTCAATTTTCAAGAATGTGAAAAAATCTGAAAGCGTGGTAAAAATCAGGGGAGGGCTTGTCTTTTTCTGGATTGCTTTTTAAAAGTGTCGGTTGAGTTTAGGGAAGTGGGTGTTATTGGGTCAATCGGTGCTTTTGAAAACACTATTGGTTGGGTTTAGGGAAGAAGGAGGGTGGGTCAGTCATTCAGTCAGTCAGTCAGTCGATAGTGGCCTCTGGTGGATTTACGCGAAGACAGCAGGTGCGAATGGCACTTGTGAGAGAAATTTGAGATCTGAAAAGCGTACAGAGTGGCCTCTGGTGGATTCACAAAAACTAAAACTGCAAAAAATGTAGCTCCTGGGATGTATTTGGCGCTCTCCAGAAGTATAGCTGTACGTTTTCAGAATGAGCCTGGGTTGGATTTATTACTGTGCGGTAAATTGAGTATTATTGAGAAAGTGTCTGGTGCATATGGAGAGGAAAGAGCTTACTGTATTTCCTACAGTTGATTGTCCAGCACATTCACCTGTATGAAGCACACTCAGAATCGCACAATATTTTCTGAGAAACATGGATTGTTCTATATTCCTTTAATAAAAAATAAAATTAGCGAATGTTACAAAATATTTTCTGAAGTTTAAATTCCTCATTAAAATATTATATTTTGGTTGTTACACTGTAATTTCCGTATTTTGTGTTTTCCGTTTATTTATGGTTGTGAATTGCTTTGTGGGATGTTGATCTCTGCTCTGTCGACTTTTGATGTTGAAAATTCAACTCTACAGTTTAACAAAGGGACTTTTATTGAAATTTTAGTACTTTTAAATAATATGATGTTTAAGAAATAATATATAGCGAGATACGTCTATAAAATAACAGAACATGTACTGGCAGCTTTTTGTAGCGTAATATACAACACCAACCCAGACAATATATCACTTTAAACTATTAAACATGTTAATAAAAGTCACTTTTCAAACCTTTCAAGGTTAAAAGTTGTTGGAAGAAAGATCAAGGTCCCATAATGCAATTCAAAAGCAGAAATAAACAGGGGAAAAAAAAAAAAAACATGAATCACAAAATACGGAAAACTGCTAACTTATGGATATATTTTACAGTGTAACCTATACATCTCATTTACAATCCATTCCTCTGATTTATTAGCCACCGCAGAAGGAATATAGAGAGTATAATGTGTCTTTTGAATCATGCAGGCTGGATGCGAGCAGTCTGAGAACAGCACTTGAGGAGATAAGAACAGATCAAAGTGACAAGGAGCCGACAGAACCAAAGCAAAATGGCAGTTGGTGAGAATGTCCACTGAGGCCTTGAGTGCTCTCCAATCTGCCGAGATGGAAAAAGGAGAAGAGCGTCATCAAAAAGTCAGGTACGTTTCAGTCAACACAAATTCACCGACTGAAACGTGTGTATGCTGGCATACAAATGTCAAAGTGTCTAGAGAGATATGAAGCAGCAAATAAAATGACAACGGTTTCTGGTAATACAGAGCTGACACGTGTCACAATTGATCAGGCTTCAGAGACGATTCCTTGTTACTGGTCCGGAAGTTGAACATGTCTGTGTTGCTGCTGGACAAACACTAGGCTATTATTTGGCATTAATAACCTCACTTTAATTCCAAAATGATTAATTATCTTCAGTGGTAATTAAACACGTTTGATTATTTTCCAGCCCCTATTTTGAATGGAATAATCTGTAAATATTTATAACAGAAAATGCATGTTATACCAAAATACAAACAATTATTTGTAAATTTATTTCTAAATTCATTTAGTAGTAAATTTATAAGTAAATCTATTTCTAACACTACTAGATTAATAAACCACTAATAAATAGTTGGTAAGGTAGAAGTTAGGGATGCAGAATAAGGCCATACTTTATCTTTATAACTACTAATGAACAGTTAATATCTTAATAATAGACAGGTAATAAACCTGTAGTTAATAGCATGAATTGTGATCCAAGTGTTACCGTATTAGTTCATGTTAGGCAATGTATTTACTAACATGACATATATTACAGTATTTATTCATGTTTGTTAGTGTTAGTCAATAAAAATAAGGTCATTCACTGTTAGTTCATGTTAACACACAGTACGTTAATTAACGTTAACAAGCATGGATTTGGATTTTAATAATGTATTAGTAAATGTTGAACTAAAGACAATAAATGCTGTGCAGTTCATGTTCATTAATACCTTAGCTACACTGTAAAAAATATCCATAAATCCTATATTTTATTCAGACTGTATTTTGTGATTTATGTTTTTTTTTCTGTTTATTTATGCTTTTGAACTGCAAAATGGGATCTTGATCTTTCGTTTGGCTACTTTTGACAACCCAGGCTCATTGTGGATATGTACCCAGGCATTTATGGGAACCGCAAAATATGTACTCAGAGCTACATCAGCTTCCAGTTTCTGTTTTCGCATATCCACCAGAGGCCACTGTGTGCATTTTTGATGATCTCAAACTTTTCTCATACATGCCATTTGCGCATCCTCTTCACATGTGAATCCACCAGAGGCCGCAATAGTATACAATTCAGCTAACCAGCTTGCTGTTGACCTACCGACTGACCCACCCACCCCCTTCCCTAAACCCAACCGATAGTGTTTTCAAAAGCAATCTAGAAAAAGAAAAGACATCACAGTGATGTGATTTTACCTCGTTTTCAGATTTTACCACGTTTTCAGCCTGTTATTTACTTATTTTTTTTGCTTTTGTTTTACCTGGTTTTTGGAACAGTTCTTTGCTGAACTCAAACCCTGTCACAGTTCACTCTGCTGCGCATCCCAAGCCCATCGGCGTATGTGGCGAGCTACTTGGCAAACTGGTATCACCGGAAAAGCCGTCAATATTGAGGTAAGCGGTCAGCGGTAGCACGAAAAGGAACAGAAGCCGTCGGCGGTGTCATACCGCTCCATAGTATTCGTTTTACAGACAAAATGCAGCCCCAGGTACATATCTGTGGTTTCCCACAAATGTAGACATAGGTACGTATCCACAATGAGCCTGTGTTGACTTTTGCTGTTGAAAAGTTTGAAAAAGAAACTTTTATGACATTTTTACCAGTTTGAAGTGAGACACTGTTGTAAATTACGGTACAAAAACCTGGTAATAAACTGTCAGTACTTTTTTTTATTGTGTTTTTTTAACAGACTTGTTTCTATATATATATTATTTCTTTTCCAATATATTATTTAAACTACTAAAATGTCAATAAAAGTCACTTGTTTGAAATTTCTACATCAAAAAGCTCATTCTGAAAACGTACCCCGTATACATTTCTGAAGAGCACCAAATACATCCAAGGAGGTACGTTTTTTTTGCAGTTTTGTTTTCGTAAATCCACCAGAGGCCGCTGTGTGCACTTTTTCAGACCTTAAATTTCTCTCACGAGTGCCATTCGAGTGTTTTCAAAAGCAATCCAGAAAAAGAAAAGCCCTCGCAGCCGCCTGATTTTTACCACGTTTTCAGATTTTACCACATTCTCACCCTGTTATTCATTCATTCATTCATTTTCTTTTTGGCTTTGTCCCTTTATTAACCGCCAACTTATCCAGCACATGTTTTACGCAGCGGATGCCCTTTCAGCTGCAACCCATCACTGGGAAACACCCATACATTCTCATTCACACACATACACTACGGCCAATTTAGCTTACCCAATTCACCTATACCGCATGTCTTTGGACTTGTGGGGAAAACCGGAGCACCCGGAGGAAACCCACGCGAACACAGGGAGAACATGCAAACTCCACACTGAAATGCCAACTGACCCAGCCGAGGCTCGAACCAGCGACCTTCTTGCTGTGAGGCGAGAGCGCTACTCACTGCGCCACCGTGTCGCCCCACCCTGTTATTTACTTGTTTATTTTACTTTTTGCCTGTTGTTTTTGACTTACCTGCTTTCTGGAAACATTCTTTGCCAGACTTGAACCCCGTCATCGTGGTCAACTCCGTTCCACGTCACAAGTCTGTTAACAGCAGAAAAGTCGTCCATACGGAGGTAAGCGGTCAGCTGCTAGCGCGTAGCATTCGTTTTAAAGACGAAATGCAGCCATACGTACTTCTGGCTACATAGTTCGCGATCTCCAGAAATGTATATGGCTACATATTCAGAATGCGCCTATGTTGCAACCATGATGTAAGATTTGTTATATTGTCATTTTTATGCATTTTATAAAAATATATAGGTCACACTTTATTTTAATGTTCAATTCATGCTATTAACAAACCATTTACTAAGACTTTTACCTCAATAAACTACTAATTACTTGCTTATTAATAGTTAAAAAGGTAGTAGTTGTGTTTAGGTATTGGGTAGGGATGTAAAATAAGATACTTTATAAATGCTAATAAACAGCTAATATCTTAATAATAGGCTGGTGATAAGCCAGTGCGAATTGTAATTACGAAAGTGTTACCAAATATACTGTATATATATATTTCATGTATTATTCTTCAAATATTAACCAAGATCAAAGTTCAAGCTCTTCGCACACACACACACAACCATATTTACTTTCTCCTCAATCACTACAGGAAGTGTGCATCTGATTTATTACCGTGAAGAACAGGTGAGATTTGCTTCAGGAAGCAATTAGTTAAATAACCCAAGGGTTGACGGTGTCTATCGTTGATCAGTTGAACAGGCGGCATTATTAGAGGTGATTAATGCTTTTATTAATGTAGAGTCCCTATTGATAAAGACCTTAGCCGGCAATGATGTCAGACTCTACGTGTTTGCTCCAGGGGAAAGGGATGGAATTTCAAGTGCTTGTTTTTGCCCGTACAAACACAGGGTGGACTTTATATTATATTTAGGGAACATTATATCAGTGGTTTTCAATGATCCTGAGTAGATCCACTGCTCTGCTCATTTTGTGTGTTTACGTTACAATAAGGTTCCATTAGTTAATGATAGGTTATGTATTTACTACCATGAACTAAGAATGAGCAATACTTGTAAAGCATTTACTATTCATGATTCAACATTTAGTATGCCTTATGTTTACAATGTTGTGTTTTTTTACATTGTGAGTTAACAAGAGCTAATAACACGGTTCATATTTACCCTACTAAAATTACATGACTTTTCCAAGACTTTCAGGTGAATATTCATGACTTAATGTTTTGTGTAATGTCTATGTATTCATATTAAATAAGAGAATATAGTAAAATACACATTCAAAAAATTTATTTTACTTCTTGTTCAAACTACAAATTTCAACCCAGGCTCATTCTGAAAACGTACCTCTATAAACATTTCTGGAGAGCGCCAAATACGTCCCAGGAGCTACATTCTTTTTTGCAGTTTTTGTTTTCGCGAATCCACCAGAGGCTGTGTACGCTTTTTGAGATCTCAAATTTCTCTCTCGAGTGCCATTCACGCCTGCTGTTCTCACGTAAATCCACTAGAGGCCACTGTTGACTGACTGACTGAATGACTGACTGACTGACTGACTGACTGACCGATCGACTGACCCACCCTCCTCCTTCCCTAAACCCAACCAATAGTGTTTTCAAAAGCAACGATTGACCCGCCCAGCCATTTCCTTAAACCCAACCGACAATTTAAAAAAATCAATCCAGAAAATGAAAAGCCCTCGCCTGATTTTTACCACATTTTCAGATTTTACCACATTCTCACCCTGTTATTTACCTGTTTATTTTATTTTTTGGATTCTGCTTTTGTCTTACTCGCTTTCTGGAAGTGTTCTTTGCCGGACTCGAACCCCGTCATCGTGGTCAACTCCTCTCTGCGTCTCAAGTCCACCGACGGACATGGCGAGCCACTGGACAAACAAGGTAAGCGCTCAACTGGTAAGTGCGAAAAGGAACGGCGTCATACCACCCCGTAGCATTCATTTTAAAAATGAAATGCAGCCATACGAACTTCTGGCTACATAATTTGCGATCTCCAGAAACGTATATAGGACTACATTTTCAGAATGAGCCTATGTTGCAACCAAAGTCTTAATTTCCATTAATTAACATTAACAAAGATGAATAAATACTGTAATAAATGTATTGCTCATTGTTTGGGGGTCATGAAACCTTTATAATCAAGACATGGCATGTCGTGAATATGAATGGCATTTTATCTCATTCCCTCAGTTATGTCATTTTACAAGAAAAGATGACATTGTCTGACATGTCTTTGTTATGACAACTTGACATTACCTATCACAACATCTCAGTGTCATGCAAGTTTACATGCAATTGTTAGACATTTGTTAGTTTACAAATCACACACTATGGTAAAATGTTTTAGGGTGGTTACATGATATTCTGCAAGTAACCATGAGGAATTGAGTCTTCATTGATAATCTGCACCTATAATAATAATTTGTGTGAAAAAGAAAAAAGTTGTTGATGTTTTACTGTCATCTGAAAACTGAGTTTTGCAGTCTTTCCATGAGAAAATCTATGTGTGTTCCTTAGGGAATTTTTAAGTCTCTTAGTTTTCGATTCTATGTGGATAAAATGTGGTTTAACACCATTGGGTTAAAAAACATTTTGCTTAAAAAAAATTACAATACACTGCAATTACATTAGGCGACACGTTGGCTCAGTGGTTAGGACTGTCGGCTCACAGCAAGAAGGTCGCTGGTCCGAGTCCCGGCTGGATCAGTTGGCATTTCTGTGTGGAGTTTGCATGTTCTCCCTGTGTTGGCGTGGGTTTCCTTCGGGTGCTCCTGTTTCCCCCACAGTCCAAAGACATGCGCTATAGGTGAATTGGGTAAACTAAATTGGCCATAGTGTATGGTGTTTCCCAATGATGGGTTGCAGCTGGAAGGGCATCCGCTTCGTAAAACTGATGCTGGATAAGTTGGCGGTTCATTCCACTGTGGCGACCCCTGATGAATAAAGGGACTAAGCCGAAGGAGAATGAATGAATGCAATTACATTACACTGAATGACATTATAGCATTTTTTTTACCCATATTTTGATATTTACTTTCACGAAGGTGACTTTACATTAAACATTAAAGCAGGCACATAATCTGCATTTAATATGCTTTTTATTTAACTAAAATCACTTTTGTAAATATAACTTTGGTTACACTTTATTTTAAGGTGTCCTTTGTTTTAAATTAACTAGCATTAATTAATTACATGTACTTACTATATGGTCAGGGTTAGAATGCAGGTTAGGTTTAGGGTTTCTTACATGTAATTATGCATAAATAATTAGTAACGGGTGGTTAATTCTGCTGTGATGACCCCTGAATGAATGAATATATGAGTGAGTGAATGAATGAATGAATAATTAGTAACGCTTTAGTTTAAGTACCAATTCTCACTGTTAACCTTACCTATTACCTGACTATTATTAAAACATTGGCTGTTTATTTGTACTTATAAAGTAAATATTCTGCATGATTTTATTCTACATCCCTAATCCTATACCCAATATCTAAAACTACTATCTTAAAAACTATTAATAAGCAGAATATTAGGAGTTTATTTAGCTAAAACTCAGAGTTAATGGTTTGGTAATAGTTCAATTAAATATAAATATAAACAGTGACCTTAATTTTTGATGAAGACGCCAAAATTGTACGTCACCAAAACTGATTTAACAGATTTGCAAAAATATTCTTATGTAGTAGGGACAAAACAAGGCAATACAGTTGAATTTAAGTTAAATTTTTCAGTTTTCAGCACAGTTTTTGGTTTTGTTCTCTCCAGCATCACCTGCTCAGGTTGAGGTGGAGATGAAGTTCTGTTCGGGTCACTGATTATGAATCTTTGTGACCGGCTCTGGCTGTTCTCGGAAGCCCAGAATAGGAACAGTCTTTGCTTGTGATGCAGAAAGCTTGATTGCATCATAACATTTTCTCTACTCTGTCCATAGGAATTAAATCACTGCAGGAAAAAAAAGGCAAGAGCGCAGTGTGTCCCTATACACTCCTAAGCAGTGATGGAATCCTGCTTGACAGAACATGAAGACACAAAGTTTTTTTTTGTCTCAGACATGCACAAATATACTGCTAAGAGTTAAAAAAAGAAAGAACAACTGTATTTTTGAAATGATACAGCCACATGGGAATTCACAGTATACAAAATGTGGTCACACTTTATTTTAATGAACAATTTATGCTATTACAAACCATTTACTAAGACTTTTATCTCAATAAACTACTAATTAGCTGCGTATTAATAGTTAGTAAGGTAGTAGTTGGGTTTAGGTATTATATAAGATTAGGTATGTACAATAAGATCATGCTTTATAAGTGTGTTCACCCCGTGTTGGCGTGGGTTTCCTCCGGGTGCTCCGGTTTCCCCCAGAGTCCAAAGACATGCGGTATAAGTGAATTGGATGAACTAAATTGGCCATAGTGTATGAGTGTGTGTGTGAATGTGATAGTGTATGGGTGTTTCCCAGTACTGGGTTGCGACTGGAAGGGCATCCGCTGCATAAAACACATGCTGGAATAGTTGGCGGTTCATTTCGCTGTGGTGACCCCTGATAAATAAGGGACTAAGCTGAAGGAAAATTGAAAAAATGACTTTAAAGTGCTAATAAACAGTTCATATCTTAATAATAAGCAGGTAATACGCAAGTGGTAAATGGTGTGGTTATCTAAACTAAAGTGTTACCCAAAATATTACAAAGATGTATATAGTTTACCAAAAAATTGAAATTCTGTCATTTATAACTCGTCCTCATCTTGTTTAAATTGAAGGTATTTTGATTAATACTGGTAACCAAATATGTTTGGTGACCAATGACTTTCTTGGACAGACACATATGGCTAAATTCTGGCAATTTTGTTTATTTTCTAGGATGTTTTTAAGTAATTTGGTTCACAAGGTAGTATCATTGGAATAAGTACAGTCGTGGCCAAAAGTTTTGAGAATTACATAAATATTGGAAATTGGAAAAGTTGCTGCTTAAGTTTTTATAATAGCAATTTGCATATACTCCAGAATGTTATGAAGAGTGATCAGATGAATTGCATAGTCCTTCTTTGCCATGAAAATTAACTTAATCCTGAAAAAGACTTTCCACTGCATTTCATTGCTGTCATTAAACCTGCTGAGATCATTTCAGTAATCGTCTTGTTAACTCAGGTGAGAATGTTGACGAGCACAAGGCTGGAGATCATTATGTCAGGCTGATTGGGTTAGAATGGCAGACTTGACATGTTAAAAGGAGGGTGATGCTTGAAATCATTGTTCTTCCATTGTTAACCATGGTGACCTGCAAAGAAACGCGTGCAGCCATCATTGCGTTGCATAAAAATGGCTTCACAGGCAAGGATATTGTGGTTACTAAGATTGCACCTAAATCAACAATTTATAGGATCATCAAGAACTTCAAGGAAAGAGGTTCAATTCTTGTTAAGAAGGCTTCAGGGCGTCCAAGAAAGTCCAGCAAGCGCCAGGATTATCTCCTAAAGAGGATTCAGCTGTGGGATCGGAGTGCCACCAGTGCAGAGCTTGCTCAGGAATGGCAGCAGGCAGGTGTGAGCGCATCTGCACGCACAGTGAGGCGAAGACTTTTGGAAGATGGTCTGGTGTCAAGATGGGCAGCAAAGAAACCACTTCTCTCCAAAAAAAACAGAGACAGATTGATCTTCTGCAAAAAGTATGGCGAATGGACTGCTGAGGACTGGGACAAAGTCATATTCTCCGATGAAGCCCCTTTCCGATTGTTTGGGCATCTGGAAAAAGGCTTGTCCGGAGAAGAAAAGGTGAGCGCTACCATCAGTCCTGTGTCATGCCAACAGTAAAGCATCCTGAGACCATTCATGTGTGGGGTTGCTTCTCATCCAAGGGAGTGGGCTCACTCACAATTTTGCCCAAAAACACAGCCATGAATAAAGAATGGTACCAAAACACCCTCCAACAGCAACTTCTTCCAACAATCCAACAACAGTTTGGTGAAGAACAATGCATTTTCCAGCACGATGGAGCACCGTGCCATAAGGCAAAAGTGATATCTAAGTGGCTCGGGACCAAAACGTTGAAATTTTGGGTCCATGGCCTGGAAACTCTCCAGAACTTAATCCCATTGAGAATTTGTGGTCAATCCTCAGAAGGCGGGTGGACAAACAAAAACCCACTAATTCTGACAAACTCCAAGAAGTGATTATGAAAGAATGGGTTGCTATCAGTCAGGATTTGGCCCAGAAGTTGATTGAGAGCATGCCCAGTCGAATTGCAGAGGTCCTGAAAAAGAAGGGCCAACACTGCAAATACTGACTCTTTGCATAAATGTCATGTAATTGTCGATAAAAGCCTTTGAAACGTATGAAGTGCTTGTAATTATATTTCAGTACATCACAGAAACAACTGAAACAAAGATCTAAAAGCAGTTTAGCAGCAAACTTTGTGAAAACTAATATTTGTGTCAATCTCAAAACTTTTGGCCACGACTGTAGTATCCTCTGAAACCATACTTACCTTATAATACATATCAGAATCATCAGAATGAGCATTATATGCCAAGTGTGCGCAAACACATAAGGAATTTGTTGTGGTTTACAGGACCTCAGGGTACATACACACATACATACATATCAACACAAGAGAACAGAAAGGACATTTAAATAAGTGGGAAATAAAGCAAACAATAACATTATTCCAAAATAAAAATTAAAAATACATATACAGTTGAAGGGCCTCACGATGGCGCAGTGGGTAGCACGTTCGCCTCACAGCAAGAAGGTCGCTGGTTCGAGCCTCGGCTGAGTCAGTTGGCATTTCTGTGTGGAGTTTGCATGTTCTCCCCGTGTTGGCGTGGGTTTCCTCCGGGTGCTCCGGTTTCCCCCACAAGTCCAAAGACATGCGGTATAGGTAAAATTGGGTAAGCTAAATTGTCAGTAGTGTATGAGTGTGAATGGGTGTGTATGGATGTTTCCCAGAGATGGGTTGTGGCTGGAAGGGCATCCGCTGCGTAAAATATATGCTGGATAAGTTGGCGGTTCATTCCGCTGTGGCGACCCCAGATTAATAAAGGGACTAAGCCGAAAAGAAAATGAATGAATGAATGAATATACAGTTGAAGTCAAAGGTATTCGCCCTCCTGTGAATTTTTTTTCTTTTTCAAATATTTCCCAAATTATGTTTAACAGAGCAAGGAATTTTTCACAGTATTCCCTATAATTCCCTAATAGTTTAGAATTTTTTAAAAACATTTTAAGGTCAATATTATTAGCTTGCTTAAGCAATTATTTTTTCGATTGTCTACAGAACAAACAACCTAATTAACCTAGTAAAGCCTTTAAATGTCACTTTAAGCTGAATACTAGTATCTTGAAAAATATCTAGTAAAATACTATGTACAGTCATCATGGCAAAGAGAAAAGAAATCAGTTATTAGAAATGAGTTATTAAAATTATTATGTTTAGAAATGTGTTGAAAAAAATCTTCTTTATGAGAGCTAATAATTCTTACTGTATACACATCTATACACACACACACACACACACACACACACACACACACACACACACACAGATCTCAAAATCTCCTTTTAAGTCCCACAGAAGACAGTTATGCTATATCCGAAATAGTCCCCTATACCCTCATTCACTATTCCTTACATTAGTCCACTAACATAGTCCACTTGAAGGAGTGAATGAAACGAGTGAGTGAATTCGAGCACTCAGAAGGGATGCCATTTTGTTTGTGTTTTGCTGGTTGATAAATCCCTCAGGCAGACTAGATTTTTAATTTCTGTGATCGTCATTTAGGACTTAGCGAGCCGTCTATTAGTAACGAAACAAAGTATTTTGATTTTTGTCATGTATTCAAATGTTACTTTAATTAAATAATAATTCATTTTAAACTTACATCAATAGGATTGGGCGACACAGTGGCTCAGTGGTTAGCACTGTCGCCTCATAGCAAGAAGGTCACTGGTTCGAGTTCCGGCTAGATGAGCATTTCTGTGTGGAGTTTGCATGTTCTCTCCGTGTTGGCGTGGGTTTCCTCTGGGTGCTCCGGTTTCCCCCACAGTCCAAACACATGCGCTATAGGTGAATTGAATAAACTAAATTGACCATAGTGTATGTGTTTGAATGAGTGTGTATGGATGTTTCCCAGTACTGGGTTGCAACTGGAAGGGCATCCGCTGTGTAAACAATATGCTGGATAAGTTGGCGGTTCACTCCGCTGTGGCAACTCTTGATGAATAAAGGGACTAAGCCGAAGGTAAATGAATGAATGAATCAGATTCAGCTATATTGACATCTTGTGGTCAAACATGGAAATTGATTCGATGCATTAATTCGAACTCTCGAACATTATGTGTATTTTCTAGCTGTTGAGTGTGCATGGGTTGTACACTCGTTATTACAGTGCATTGTGGGATTGATTGAGTGCACTTCAAAACGTCCACTATGGTTTCAGGCACCACTACAAATGGCTGCTCCCTCAAATAGTGCTATATAAGGGTATGGGGGGGATTTTGGATACAGCCATACAGTTTGATGTACATTATAATGAACTTTGTAATGGCTTCATGACAATCATGTTTATGACAGATTTATGACAAGTTTTGTTGTTTTGGTAATGTCAAGTTGTCATGACAAAGACAAAAACAGGTTGTATTGTCAAGTTGTCATAAAAAACAATGTCATCTTTGGATTTAAAATGTCATAACTGAGCAAATGACAGTTGTTATAAGCATGCATAAAATCTCATTCACATTCATGCAACATAGGCTCATTCTGAAAACGTAGCCCTATATACGTTTTTGGAGATAGTGAATTATGTAGCCAGAAGTACGTATGGCTGCATTTCGTCTTTAAAACGAACTCTACAGGACGATATGACGCCGTTTCTTTTCGCGCTTACCAGCTGACCACATACCTCCGTATGGACAGCTTTTCCGCTGTTACCAGTTTGTCCAGTTAGATCGGCATGTACGTTGGCGGACTTGAGACGCAGAGAGAAGTTGACCACGACGACGGGGTTCGAGTTCGGCAAAGAACGGTTCTAGAAAGCGGGAAAGACATAAACAGAAGCCAAAAAAATAAATAAACAAGTAAATAACAGGGTGACAATGTGGTAAAATCTGAAAACGTGGTAAAAATCAGGCGAGGGCTTTTCTTTTTCTGGATTGCTTTTTAAAACTGTCGGATGGGTTTAGGGAAGTGGATGGGTCAATTGGTGCTTTTGAAAACACTATTGGTTGGGTTTAGGGAAAGAGGAGGGTGGGTCAGTCGATCGGTCAGTCAGTCAGTCAGTCAGTCAGTCAGTCAGTCAGTCAGTCGACAGCGGCCTCTGGTGGATTTACACGAGAACAGCAGGCACAAATGGCACTCGCGAGAGAAATTTGAGATCTGGAAAAGTGTACACAGCGCCCTCTGGTGGATCCACGGAAACAAAAACTGCAAAAGAACTTACCTCCTGGGAGGCATTTGGCAATCTCCAGAAATGTATATAGTGGTACGTTTTCAGAATGAGCCTGGGTTGCATTCATGATGTGTCATGTCATGATTATAAAGGTTTAATGACAATCTTATGAACACCCCTTCAAGTAAAGCGTTACCATATTGTTTATTTACAAATAAATCACAGCAATTGACCCAGTGTTTGAGATCATCTTTGGACAATTTATAATAATTGCTGTTTTAGATTAAATCATATTAAATATATGTGTTCCACCCAGTATTCATTCTACAGACTGATTTCAACAGACTATCACTTTTGCAGGCCCTGCTTGTTAAAGAGATACGGGCAGATTCTGAAACAAAGCGGAACGGTTTTACTCCAGGCCTGTGCTAATGACGCACGCAGAGATGACATGGATCAATACTAAGTCTGGTTTACAGTTAACAAAAGTGAACGTGTTTGTTAAAATGATCAAACGCCACATTCCCAAGTGTTGTTCCAGAAAGACATGAACCAAATTTGGAAGCTAAAGCCACAAGCCATTAAAGATGCCATGTCTGTAGAGGGATGTGTGGGGATATCCTTTTGAATAATATTCAGTCTCTCAGATAGAAGGATTTGCATGCATTGAGTTGTGAGAGCAGTTGTTCAGTTTAATGAGACTGTGAGATAGATAGATAGATAGATAGATAGATAGATAGATAGATAGATAGA
>CAIGQV010019270.1:5669701-5681586 GCA_903798115.1 Danio jaintianensis
AGATAGATAGATAGATAGATAGATAGATAGATAGATAGATAGATAGATAGATAGATAGATAGATAGATAGATAGATTGATTGATTGATTGATTGATTGATTGATTGATTGATTTTTGTACCCAATACCAATAGGACAATATTCAGTTGAAGGCAAAATCTATGAAATTTTGATTATTTTCCAAAATTTTCTCATGTGATGTTTAACAGAGCAAGAAAAATTTCCAAAGTATTTGCTATTATCTTTTCTTATTATTATATTGTATACTATATCATATTATTATCTTATTATTTATTGTCTTATTCTTTTACATTGGCTGGAATATAAAAAAGATGATTCAAAATACTCAGATGAACCTGTATTATTAGCTTCAGCAGTTGTTATCTGGAAATATGTTAGAGATAAAATACATCTAGGAGGTTGTTATCACAGAATAAAGTCTGACAGGCTTATCGGCAGCCAGACACAAAGCGGAGCACTGTTGTATAAGACTGAAGGGCTTTATTCTGTGAAAACAACTGTCCTGGATGTACTTTATCTTACTTATTACACGGCTACTTGCCACATAACATAAAAATTTGACCAAAAACATGTTCTGAGCCATAATAGTTTATTAATTCTTTAATTAAATGCAAAGCTAACAGAAACAAATCCAGATGAATGCATCATACACTAACCTATGTATCATCCATTCACAATACGGCTTAGCAATACGGCTTACGGCTCACCAAAACCGCTATGTTACAGACAAGCAGACACAAATAAATGACAGACCACAATATCAACAAGCATGGCTTTGGTTGAGAAAAGAGCTTCTTTTCGATTGATTTGGACCCAAAAAAAGAGGAAAAACTAGTGAAGGCAGGTGCACCAGTGTCTGTTTGACATGTCATCTGAGCAATACCACAACCGGGTCGAGAAAGAAAAAAGCTGAAGAGAATTCCCTTCAAAAGCCAGGTGAGCAAAATAAGTATGTTTTCTACCCCACTAAAGGCTTCTTTCTCATGATGTAGTTAATAACAAAATATATACTACATCATGAAAAAATGCTATACTATATTTTTTAATAATTATCCCAATCCCACGTGAGAACTTCGGTCTTGCATGCATGACCTCGAGTTGTTTCCATGTCACATCTTGTGTGTGTTTGGTTGTAAGACGTAGTTTGCGGACCGAGACAAAGTTGTCGGCGATTCTTCCTATTGTAAAGTCATGCAGTGTGAAAACCCCTGTCGCCGATTCATCTTGCAGTGTAAACACAGCAGCGACAGAATGCTACCCTAGAAAGTCATGCAGTGTGACGCAACTACTTTGTAAATTGTGTATTCTGAACTCGGCATTAGTGTATGCTCCATTCAGCCCTTTTTGTTTCTGTCAGCTTTTGCATTTAAATAAAGAACTAATATTCTTAGTCGCCGGCAGCTAGCTCTCTGCAACTCTCACATGGTTACCCACTGAAGATAAGCAGGGCTGCGCCCGGTCAGGAGATGGATGGGAGACCACATGGGAAAGCTAGGTTGCTGCCGGAAGTGGTGTTAGTGAGACCAGCAGGGGGCGCTCAACCTGTGGTCTGTGTGGGTCCTAATGCCCCAGTACATTGATGGGGACTCTATACTGCTCAGTGAGCGCCGTCTTTCGGATGAGACGTTAAACCGAGGTCCTGACTCTCTGTGGTCATTAAAAATCCCAGGATGTCCTTCGAAAAAGAGTAGGGGTTTAACCCCGGCATCCTGGCCAAATGCGCCCACTGGCCTCTGTCCATCATGGCCTCCTAACCATCCCCATATCATAATTGGCTTCATCACTCTGTCTCCTCTCCACCAATCAGCTGGTGTGTGGTGTGCGGTCTGGCGCAATATGGCTGCCGTCGCGTCATCCAGGTGGATGCTGCACACTGGTGGTGGTTGAGGAGATTCCCCCAATGTGTAAAGCGCTTTGAGTGTATAGAAAAGCGCTATATAAATGTAAGGAATTATTATTAATATTGAACTGTTATGGCTCAGAACAATGTTTTGTATCTAATTTGTACGTTTTGTGGCAAGTAGCTGTGTAATTAGCGGGATAAAATACATCCAGGCAATTGTTTTCACAGAATAAAGCTCTTCAGTTTTTATACAACAGGCTTTATTCTGCGATCAACCTCCTAGATGTAATTTATCCTTAACATAACAAAGGATCGTGGTTTCATTTCAAATCGACTTAAAAAGAAAAGAAGACGACTGAGGGGTAAAGTTTGAGTGGCATTAAATTGCTTTTTTCTAAGTGCTGCACAAAAATCAGAATTCAATCGATAGCGGTTCCATCCACTTATTACAGAACTTCACATCCTCTTTTATCTCCACGGCTCCAGTGTCATAAGTGAGGTCTAGCATGCCTCTGTAGTGTTCAGAAATGAGACTGCGGTGAGTAAGACAAGCATGACTCATTACAGCAAGCAGAATCTCATGAATGACTGAATCGCCAGACCCGTTTGTCTCCAAATTGTGGACTCAACCCATTCCTGGAGACTATTCTCTCTGGGAGAAGGGGAATGGGAGAAAGCTATTACATTAGGTGTCTCAACTTGGAAAAGAGAGTTTGGCCTTTATATTAGGAGAAGGTAAAAGTGGTGATGTGTTTGTTATCTTAAAGATAAAATTCTGTCAATCTCATGTTGCACTTTAAAAACATTAATTGTGGCACTGTTAAAGGTGCAGTAGGTGATCTGCCAAAATGCTAACCGTTAGCATAATAGCTTTAAAAACACAGTCCCTTCCCTGCCGTCCAAAGCCATGCCTTCTGAAACACGAATGCGCGCTGTAAAGATGACAGTAGACAATCCACTAAATCATGTCATTCGCCAGTTAGAAAACTTTATAGTACTTTTTTATACTACAATTACGAATGAAAAACTGTATTATATCTAGCACGTTTTCAGTTGTGTAGCAAGCAAAACATGTCATAATGTGCTATATTTCATGCATGCAAGGATCGCTGGTCTCACGTGCTCTTAAAGCAACTATGGTGCTTGGCCGGCGGGGTGCAGGACTAAACTTACATGCCTGAATATTTCAAAGTAGCATTGTAAACAATATAGGGACTGCGTCACAGGTTGTCATTGTTCAAAAATGAACCAACGTGATGTGAATGTAAAACAAACTTCAGCTCAGTAAAGCAGGCTAGGCGGAATAGCGCTATTTACTTATGTTTTGCTGTCAAACTAAATAAAAATCTACATTATCGATGCTGTAAAAGGTCCCTTAGGAAACTCAAAAATAGTCACATCAAGCTTTCAGTGGCTTTCAGTTTTCACAAGCTTTCAGTGGCTGAACAACACTTCCGTGCATATAACCCATTCGTAAAACAACAAAATCTACATCAGCTTTGCCTGACTAAAATAGTTTAAAAACATTACCTGTCTAAAAGAAATACTTCAGCCATGGTGCCATCCAATATTGATTCGGGATTTTTAAATAGTTTTGATTCAGCAATCTGCTGTGAAACACAAGCCTAGAGTGCCAGCTGCTGCTGTTAAGCACTAGCCTAGAGTGCCGTCTGCTGTTAAACACTTGCCTAGAGTGCCATCAGCTGTTAAAAACCAGCCTAGAGCACCTTTTGCTGCTGTTAAACTCTAGCCTAGAACACATCTGCTGTTAAACACTAGTGTAGAGTGCCGTCTTCTATTAAGAGCTAGCCTAGTGTCGTCTGCTCTTAAAACTAGCATAGAGTGGTGAGTGCTGTTAAACACTAGCTTGGAGCGCTATCTGCTTTTGAAAACTAGCCTAGAACACCATCTGCTGCTATTAAACACTAGCCTAGAGCGCCGTCTGCTGTTAAAAGCTAGTCTAGATCACTGTCTGCTGTTAAACACTAGCCTAGAATGCCATCTGCTGCTGTTAAACACTAGCCTAGAACGCCATCTGCTGCTGTTAAACACTAGCCTATAGCACAATCTGCTGTTAAACACTAGCCTAGAGCGCCATCCAATATTAAAAACTAATCTCAGAATCAATTCGAGAAAATAGAAATGCATTGTGAAAATCGCAGAATCGATATATAGAATGATTTTCACCACAGCTCTATCACCTCATGTGTAATGTCATTAATGACAAAGCTGAAACAACACCGTTTGAATTAAACATATGTAATCATTTTTAAACATTGCATCATAATGCGGTTGTTAAACAGAGAGAGAGACTATTGCACAGAAAATGTATAACTGAACAGCACTGATCCAGCATTTTTCAATCAAGACAATACAGAGCAATGTTTATTAACATTAATTAGTGCTGATTATTTGCTGATTACATATTTATGAGTGCTGATTATTTAGTTTCACAAGTAAAACTTTGCGAGTCCGTCTGGAGGGGTTAATGAATTCATAATAACCTCCACTTTTCTGAGTTACTGGGTTGAATAAAAATGTGGCAGCACTGACGAGTCAATTAAATTGGCCATGCCGGCTCTCCAGAAGAAGACAGAAGTGTGTGTCAGCTTTGATGAGCTGGATTAAGAGAAAAGGTCCGGGATTAGTGCCTGGGGCAAAAGCTTGAGCAGAAAACTAACACATCATCTTTTTCCTGCCCTTATTTTCAATCGGATTTTGTGTTCATTTCTGCTTAATGTTTATTAGAAGAGCATTGCTGGGATATGCACCATCATGCACCTCAGACATCTGCTGCGCTTTGACCTTATTTATCCCACAAGGCACTTCACCTCTGAAATTTCATCAACCTCATTTATTAACCTGCTTTTCTGAATATCCAGAGGTAGTCAGTTAGTCACTGCCGAATGCAGGAACGTAAAAGCCAAATGTTAGTTTGACATCTGTCATTTTCCACCAAAACTTTAGTTCGTTATACACACACAAAAAAAGATTTTCTCTGCTTGTTCAAACTACTTATTTAAAATAAGCTGAATCAACACCATTTTTGAGTTTTTTGGGGGGGGACAACTTAATTGTTTTATGTTCAATCTAATTAAATTTGTAAAAACAATTAACTTAATATGTTCTCCCCGTGTTCGCGTGGGTTTCCTCCGGGTGCTCCGATTTCCCCCACAAGTCCAAAGACATGCGCTATAGGGGAATTGGGTAGGCTAAATTGTCCGTAGTGTATCTGTGTGAATGAGTGTGTGTGGTTGTTTCCCAGTGATGGGTTGCAGCTGGAAGGGCATTCGCTGTGTAAAACATATGCTGGATAAGTTGGCGGTTCATTCCGCTGTGGCAACCCCAGAATAATAAAGGGATTAAGCCGAAAAGAAAATGAATGAATGAATGAATGAATTAACTTAATTGATTTGTGTTGGGACAACATGAAGGAATCATGTCCACTTAATAGCTTTACAAATTTAAGTGGATTGAACATAAAACAATTAAACATTTCGCATTTAATTAAAGAGTTAAAAAACTGTTATGGTTTAGAACATGGCCCCCCAGAACACGACTATGCCCACGCCCCCAATGCCCAAATGCATAAAGGAGCACACAAATGTATCACGAATTTCTTGCTGGGTATGAACTGGTTATACTGGGCTCTGGAGCAGGCTAAATTACAAGTTTTTTGCAAATTAATTAGACTTAATTAGTGTGTTTGTGTGTGTGCGTGTATACAAAAAAACTGTTTAATGTATTTTTTTACTTTATACTTTGTAAAATACTTTTCTGTAATTTATGATTCACAGGTGTTTTGGTATTTTGTTTATTTACAGTTATGAACTGCATTATGGGACCTCAATCTCTGCTCTGTTGATGTTCAAAATTCTTTTCAAAGTTTGAAAAAAAAAGTGTCTTTTATAGGCATTTTAGTAGTTTGAAGCAAAATATTCATTCATTTTCCTTCGGCTTAGTCCCTTTATTCATCAGGGGTCGCCACAGTGGAATGAACCACCAATTTATCCAGCATTTGTTTTATGCAGCAGATGCCCTTCCAGCTGCAACCCAGTACTGGGAAACATCCATACACACTCACATTCACACACGCACACTCACAGACTATGGCCAATTCAGTTTATTCAATTGACCTATAGCGCATGTGTTTGGACTGTGGGGGAAACCGGAGCACCCGGAGGAAACCCACGCCAACACGGAGAGAACATGCAAACTCCACACAGAAATGCCAACTGACCCAGCCGGGACTCGAACCAGCGACCTTCTTGCTGTGAGGCGACAGTGCTAACCACTGAGCCACTGTGTCGCCTGAAGCAATATATTGTATAAAAAATTATATATATATACTTTTTAGAATTATTTCCAAAATATTACAGAAAAAAATAGAGTTTATTACCTTTGTACCATCGTATAAAAACACCAACCTATACAATATATCACTTCAAACTTATTGGAACTTGAAAGGGTTCAATTTGAGCAGATGATTTTACCATCTCTATCATTGTCAGAGCTCATTTGTCCAGTCCATTGAGCATCTGTTCATATTTATGACCTTAACATAATTAAAATAAACTAATGATCAATAACAGCTTATTCACCTGATCCACCATTAAGTGACAAACCCTTTTATTTGAATGTGTACAGCAATTTCTCTGCAGTAAAAGCCATTCAAGCCATTAAAAGTGTTGCTGGTAATATTATTTTGCTCTATGCCTGTGGCTCTGAAACCTCACATCATTATTACATAAATATTCTCATCTTGAGTCAGAAGATGTTTTATATTTAGCATGGGAAAATATACTTTCATTACTTTTTATGGCATTCATCTCTGATGAAGTGAAGTGTTTCTTTTATCCTCACTTGTAAGTCGCTTTGAATAAAAGCATCTGCTAAATGAGTAAATGTAAATATCTGAATATCCTATTTTAAATAAATACATACGTTTAAAAGAAAACACACACTATGCAACAATATATAAAATAAAGCACACATTTTAATGTTATTATTACTGATTGAAGATATGCCAAATAGGTTAATGTCTAACTTCAGAAAATGATAGAGATGGAGGGTAGTGATTGATACCTGAGCTACTACAGGACCTGACGTGTGCTTTTAAGGGATAATAACTTGACATGATCGATTCAAGACAGAGTTTATTTATTTTAGCAGGCTATTCAAGCTCTTTTAGCTTGCAGTTGACATGTAGTTGCAAATTTAGTCAAATGCATCTCTTGTGACCGCTTGTCCGATTTTCCGTCTCGCTCTGCATAACTTTAACTCAGATGCACCAGTAAGTGAATGAACAAACCCATTTTTTTCAAAAGCAATCACACTGAATGTGTTTCAGCTACTTTTGAAAGTGGTTGAAAGAACATTTTAGATTACGTTTACACCTGTATTTAGCATCATCTGCTTGTAATTGAATTGACAAAAACATATAATCGTAATACTAGGTGTGAAGGTAACCATCAAAACCTACCAAAAATTAGAACAAATAACAAATCTGAAGACATATCTAAAGATACATACCCACTGTTGAGCTCTGTAATTCTGCATATTTGTCATTGTTGTAGAAGACATAATATCCATGACAATGGCATTAGCTTTTGCTGCTTCACTTTGTACATTCTCAAATCACTTTAGGGATACAAGACATTCACATTTTTAACCAGAAGAAATTGCTTATAGATTAGCTTTGGGTCACAGCAAGAATCTAGATAAAGGTGTGATTTTTCTGTAATACTGTTTGTTTGTATGCACCAATTCCCAATACCCCTATCTAAGTTTTAAAGATTGCTTCCAAAAAGCAATAATGTCTTTTCCCAGAACAAATAGGCCTAATTAACAATTATCTATCCATAAATGTTTTTTGGCAAGTATTTGCAGTGCTTCCACTTGGCCGTTGGCTGAAACAAGCCAACTTTTCAACAGGCATCATTACAATGCCTAAAAATGAATAGTTCATTCAAAAATGTTAATTATGACAATTCACTCACCCTCAAATTAGGTGCATTCTTCCTTCAGATGAACATAATCTGGGTAGGATTAAATATTGTGGCTCTTCTCAGCTGTATAATGATAGCAAATGGTGTTAAAAATACATTTATTCATCATAAAAGTAATTCACATACAACTACATTGATTCAGTTGTTTTAGCTTTACTATACTCCCATCTCCCGACTGCATCTCTGGAGCTCAGCCACAGTGATCTTTGAGTTCTTCTTTACTTCTCTCACCAGGCTCTTCTCCCCCCTGACAGCTCAGTTTGGCCGGATAGCCAGCTCTAGGAAGGGTTCTGGTCATCCCAAACGTCTTCCATTTAAGGACTATGGAGGCCACTGTGCTCTTAGGAACCTTAAGTGCAGCAGACATTGTTTTTGTAACCTTGGCCAGATCTGTGCCTTGCCACAATTCTGTCTCTGAGCTCTTCAGGCAGTTCCTTTGACCTCATCATTCTCATTTGCTTTGACATGCATTGTGAGCTGTAAGGTCTTATATAGACAGGTGTGTGGCTTTCCTAATCAAGTTAATTCATTCATTTTCTTTTCGGCTTAGTCCCTTTATTAATCTGGGGTCGCCACAGCGGAATGAACTGCCAACTTATCCAGCATATGTTTTTACGCAACGGATGCCCTTCCAGCTGCAACCCATCACTGGGAAACATCCATACACACTTATTCACACATATACACTATGGACAATTTAGCCTACCCAGCCGAGGCTCGAACCTTCTTGCTATGAGGCGAACGTGCTTACCCACTGCGCCAACGTGCAGCCTTCCTAATCAAGTTCAATCAGTATAATCAAACACAGCTGGACTCAAATGAAGGATCTTAAGGATGATCAGAAGAAATGGAGGACAGCACCTGAGTTAAATATATGAGTGTCACTGCAAAGGGTCTGAATACTTAGGACCATGTGATATTTCAGTTTTTCTTTTTTAATAAATTTGCAAAAATGTCAACAATTCTGTGTTTTTCTGTCAATATAAGGTGCTGTGTGTACATTAATGAGGAAAAAAATGTACTTAAATGATTTTAGCAAATGGCTGCAATATAAGGTCTGAATACTTTCCGTACCCACTGTAGTTAGTAATTACTTTATTGAAGTAACTTAGACAACACTGCTGTCGACTAATAGTTTTTGTTTAATGTGCGCACAACAGTATTCTCGTAGCTTGAAAATATTCAATTTGAACCACTGAAGACACATGGACTGTTTTGATGATGTTTTTTTTGTAGACTTGCTGTCTATGGAGGGTGAGAGAGCTCTTGGATTTCATCTAAAATATCTCAATTTGTGTTACAAAGATGATCAATGAAGGTCTCAGGAGATTGGAACAACATTAGGGGGAGTAATTAATAACATAATTATCATTTTTGGGTGAACAATACTTTAAGTAAACTTGTATTATTACTTGGATGACATCCAAGCATGAATATGTATTATGGAAGTTGCCAAATGCCAGTTATAATAGTGTAAGAAGTTTCAAATATTCATTTTAATAAAGTAAATATGAACAAGAAGGTCGCTGGTTCGAATCCCAGCTGGCCCAGTTGGCATTTCTGTGTGGAGTTTGCATGTTCTCCTCGTGTTGGCGTGGGTTTCCTTCGGGTGATTTGGTTTCCCCCACAGTCCAAACACATGTGCTATAGATGAATTGAATAAACGTAGTGTATGTGTGTGAATGCGAGAGTGTATGGGTGTTTCCCAGTGCTGTGTTGTGGCCGGAAGGGCATCCGCTGCGTAAAACATATGCTGGATAAGCTGGTGGTTCATTCCCCTGTGGTGACCCCAGATTAATAAAGGGACTAAGCCGAAGGAGAATGAATGAACATTTTTCTAACAAAAACCTATCACTTAGCTTCAGAAGTCATTCATTACTCATGAAAGAGGTATGGATTACTTTTATTTTCAGTGGATGTGTTTTTTTTTAGAGCTTTCATTCACAGCCATTACAAAAAAAGCAGGATATTATTTGCAAGAACTCCAGTTGTGTTTGTCTGAAAGGCTAAAGGCATTTTAACTAATTCCCATTAATGGGTAAACTATTCCTGTAATGATAGAGAAGACATTGTGTTGACCAACGCTCTCATCTTAAGTACTTTCCTGTGTCTTTTCCCATTATTGTAGACTATCTTTTGCACATGTATTGTTATGACTTTTACTTTTTACCAATTGATTGTCAGATTCTCCATTACCATAAGCTCTAGGTTGAGTGAGAGCACTCTGTATGATTCTCCTTACAGCACTAAGAGTTATTGTCTGCATTTTGGCATCCCATTTACTACATACTGGTGCTTTACAGGAAACTTGAGTCCACCGAGGTTGCAAGAAAGTGCATCTTTTCGTAAAAAGTAAGGCATAAACTTACCACTTTTCCCTTCCAGACAGTCATTTTAATTGTGGAAAGAGGATGATTCATTATCTCACTCACATCAAAGATCTCAGACTTAGTAAAACAAAATAAATAAATACAAAGTCCAAATGCTAATGTACTGCACTCAAGTGAATTGTGGATTCATGAACTGATTTAATGGTGGCTCAGTGGTTAGCACTGTCGCCTCACAGCAAGAAGGTCGCTGGTTCGAGTCCCGGCTGCGCCAGTTGGCATTTCTGTTTGGAGTTTGCATGTTCTCCCCGTGTTAGCGTGGGTTTCCTCCGGGTGCTCCGGTTTCCCCCACAGTCCAAAGACATGCGCTATAGGTGAATTGGGTGAACTAAATTGGACGTAGTGTATGAGTGTGTGTGTGACTGCAAGAGGGTATGGGTGTTTCCCAGTACTGGGTTGCGGCTGGAAGGGCATCTGCTGCATAAAACATATGCTGGAATAGTTGGCGGTTCATTCCGCTGTGGCAACCCCTGATAAATAAGGGACTAAGCCAAAGGAAAATGAATGAATAGACTGATTTAGTAGCTTTGTTTGTTTTAAAATGTTATCATATTCTGCTTGGTAGGGCGTCACGGTGGCGCAGTGGGTAGCACGTTCGCCTCACAGCAAGAAGGTCACTGGTTCGAGCCTCGGCTGGGTCAGTTGGCGTTTCTGTGTGGAGTTTGCATGTTCTCCCCGTGTTCGCGTGGGTTTCCTCCGGGTGCTCCGGTTTCCCCCACAAGTCCAAAAACATGTGGTATAGGTGAATTGGGTAAGATAAATTGTCCGTAGTGTATGTGTGTGAATGAGTGTGTGTATGGATGTTTCCCAGTGATGGGTTGCAGCTAGAAGGGCATCCGCTGCATAAAACATATGCTGGATAAGTTGGCGGTTCATTCCGCTGTGGCGACCCCAGATTAATAAAGAGACTAAGCCGAAAAGAAAATGAATGAATGAATGAATTCTGCTTGGTTTGCACATACTGACAATGTGACTTCAAATTAATTCATGTTTATTTTACATTTTGACTTTACTTATGACTTAGTATTTAAAACGGTTATTTCAGCAGGGCCCTAACACTAATATATAGCCCTAACAGTATGCTAACTAATTAGCAACCTTCTAATAAATACTTGAAGCATGCTAACAATGCTAATTTAAACTGACAATATGCTAACAAAGGGGTGAGAATGTTTGATCCTGGAGAGCCGCAGTGCTGCAGATTTCCACTCTAACCTTAATTAAACACCCTATCAAGCTCAGTGTGTAAGTGTTAAAACTCTAGCTTAACAACATGCTATGCTAACAACATGCTAAATGTACTAGAACACTAATTCAGATAACAATATGTTTGTCATCAAATTTTACTCATCTACTTACTATATACATTTATAAAATAATATATGTGGAGAGTGTGTTCTTATTATAAAAATTATTATTAAAAAAATGTGTTCTTATTATAAAAATAAAAACCATTACTCTACCTGATTTGCCGACCCTGTCTTCTTCTTCCCACAACAATAACAAACTTTAATACAATATAATTTAAAATTAAAACTGGCATTTCCCTTAGCTATTATGTATGTATGTATGAATGAATTTATGTATGTATGTTAAAATCAACAGAAACTGGATGTCATGACTGGAT
>CAIGQV010019270.1:5687337-5704651 GCA_903798115.1 Danio jaintianensis
GTTCATATATCCGTGTTCTCCTTTTGTTGTTATGTCTGTCGCATGGCTGTGTTTGTTTACCTTTGCTTGACAGCACGCATTCCGGTCAGCTGACTAATCAGTGGGCCCACCTGCAAGCTATTATTGAGACCTACTTAAGGACTCTGTTTCTCACCTTTTGCCATTCAGTCGTTCATGTTTGTTCCTTTCTTTCAGGTCTCGTTCTGCTGTTCCCCAGGACTTGTGAGCAGCCTTTGTTCCTTGTATATTGTACCGAGCAATTCAGCTAATAAACTTTTACTTGCAATTGGATCCGTTTACATCTCATCCTTGTGACAAAAGTGCAATGTAAAGACTTAACTAGGTTAAATAGGTTATAACTAGGCAAGTTAGCATAATTAAGCGAATCAATTTATGACAATGGTTTGCTCTGTTGACAATCGAAAAAAAAATATTGCTTAAGGGGACTAATAATATTGAATGGTTTTTAAAAAAAAAAAATTAAACTGCTTTTATTCTAGCCGAAATAAAACAAATAAGACTTTCTCCAGACGAAGAAATATTTTAGGAAATACTGTGAAAAATTCCTTGCTCTGTTAAGGACAGTCTGAGAGGGGCTTTTTTTTTGCCTCCCTTTTCCCTAATGTATCTTATTTACTCTTTCTATGCTATCATTTGGGAAATGAGGAGGGCTAATAATTCTGACTTCAACTGTATGTATTGGTAATACAAAGGTGGTTTATGAGGACATTCCCTGTGTCCTCCAAATTAAAAACTGTTTAAAAAAAAATCATACTTAACAGGGTCTTAATAAATAAAGTTTTACGTTGAATTGAGGGTTAGAGTATTTGATGGTTTTTAGAGTAAAAATTACATTACGCTAATGGAGAGTCCTCATAAACCACCAAAACAAGTGTCTGCGTGTGTTCGGCGGAAAGCCTTTTGGAGCAGTATGTAAACATCCAGCCTTCCTGTATGCAGCGTTTGATAGTGTAACCACAGTAGCAGATTCACAGGTCCGACTGCAGGGCAGTTAGAAGCTGTTTGTCTCCACACAAGCACAAATTTAATGCGCACTTTATCAAAGAGGCCAGCGCTCATATCCTTGCTCTCATCTGTCTCCGAGTGCCCTCTGAGCCCAATAAAAGCATCTCCTTCACTCCAAAATGACTTCCTACTCCATTGCAAATGACAGTTGCTCAAGCTAATTGTCCACGTTGTAAATTACGAGTGCTGAAATGACATCTTTCTAGAACGTCCAGTGCAAAGTGATGGCTCAGTGAGATCAGAGACGGATGGATGTCATTGTCCCTGTATAACAAAGAGGAGCGGGTTGCCAGGTGAACCAAACGACAACAAAAAACAAATGAAGAATGGGAGCAAGTTCACAATGCAGAGCGCAAACTTTGCTTGTTCATGAATGGATAAATGATCAGATTAGACCGATATTAAACAGTTCAATCTATCGTATATTATATTGATATTGCGGGCATTTAAAAAATACTGTGAATAATTATTTAAGTGTGCTTTTTTGGGAATATTCAGATTGTATTTTTTAGGGGTGTTCATAACAATGGCAAATGCTTGGAAACTTAATTGGTTAGCTTAATAACTAAACAAAAAAAAAATTTACTATTTCACATATTAATCTGGCTTACTAAACTTTAAAAAATATAAGTAAATTTGCAGTTTTCCGTATTTTGTGATTCATGTTTTTATTTTCCCCCGTTTATTTATGCATTTGAATTGCATTATGGGACGTTGATCTTTCTCCCAACAACTTTTAACCTTGAAAAGTTCGAAAAAAAGTGACTTTTATTAACGTTTAATAGTTTAAAGTGATATATTGTCTGGGTTGGTGTTGTATATTACGTTACAAAAACCCTGCCAGTACATTTTCTGTTATTTTACAGACTTTTTTCTCTATATGTTATTTCTTATACATTGTATTATTTCAAACTACTAAAATAAAATAAAAGTCCCTTTGTTAAACTGTAGAGTTGAAGTTTCAACACCAAAAGTCGACAGATGAGAGCTCAAACTCCCATAATGCAATTCACAACCGTAAATAAACGGAAAACACTTGTGAATCACAAATTACGGAAACTGGTAACATATTTTTTACAGTGCACATGCTGAAATATTGACTGAAAATTCAGCATGAACCGGAAGTTGCTGAGACTTTAATTTCAGTATGTTGATGCACTTCCAAGTGAAACGGAATATTGAGTAGGGGGGCGGGGTTTTCTTTTTGTGCATCATTCCCTCATAGAACGGTACAGAAACATGGGTGGAGAATGGTTTATTTATTAATGTTTTGATTTATAACTGTTGCACCTTTAATCCAAAACATTAAGCGTTCCTATCTTTAAATTTCTCTGATTGGATATTTACTTGTTGGTTGGATTATGATGGTATCAAATGTTCTTGTTGCGACTGATTGCTGAAGCTTTTATCATGGTATATGGTATTATCACAACATTGACCTATTTTGCAAATAAAGGTTACTTTAACAGCAAAAAATACTTTGCGTATTGCTTTAGTGTAGATACACTCACCGGCCACTTATTAGGTACACCTGTCCAAACGCTCGTTAACGCAAATTTCTAATCAGCCAATCACAAGGCAGCAACTCAATCTGCTGCAGTTCAAAGCGAGCATCAGAATGGGGAAGAAAGGTGATTTAAGTGACTTTGAACGTGGCATGGTTGTTGGTGCCAGACGGGCCGGTCTGAGTATTTCAGAAACTGCTGATCTACTGGGATTTTCACGCACAACCATCTCTAGGGTTTACAGAGAATGGTCCGAAAAAGAGAAAATATCCAGTGAGCGGCAGTTCTGTAGGCGTAAATGCCTTGTTGATGCCAGAGGTCAGAGAAGAATGGCCAGACTGGTTCGAGCTGATAGAAAGGCAACAGTAACTCAAATAACCACTCGTTACAACCGAGTTATGCAGAAGAGCATCTCTGAACGCACAACACGTCGAACCTTGAGGCGGATGGGCTACAGCAGCAGAAGACCACACCGGGTGCCACTCCTGTCAGCTAAGAACAGGAAACTGAGGCTACAATTCGCACAGGCTCACCAAAATTGGACAATAGAAAATTGGAAAAACGTTGCCTGGTCTGATGAGTCTCGATTTCTGCTGCGACATTCGATTGGTAGGGTCAGAATTTGGAGTCAGCGGTTTAGGCTAGTGGTGGTGGTGGTGTGTGGGATATATTCTTGGCACACTTTGGGCCCATTAGTACCAATTGAGCGTGTCAACGCCACAGCCTACCTGAGTATTGTTGCTGACCCTGTCCATCCATTTATGACCACAGTTTACCCTTCTTCTGATGGCTACTGGAAGTGCAGGATAACCTCACCATGTCATAAAGCGTGAACCATCTCAGACTGGTTTCTTGAACATGACAATAAGTTCACTGTACTCAAATGGCCTCCACAGTCGCCAGATCTCAATCCAATAGAGCACCTTTGGGATGTGGTGGAATGGGAGATTCGCATCATGGATGTGCAGCAGACAAATCTGCAGCAACTGCGTGATGCTATCATGTCAATATGGACCAAAATCTCTGAGGAATATTTCCAGTACCTTGTTGAATCTATGCCACGAAGGATTAAGGCAGTTCTGAAGGCAAAAGGGGGTCCAACCCGGTACTAGTAAGGTGTACCTAATAAAGTGGCCGGTGAGTGTACATTTCCAGAGTAAACAATTGTTTCAAACTAATTTAATTGCAAAAAGATGCTAAAATACAACAGGTAACACTATAGAATAAAATCTCATTAGTAAACGTTAGTTAATGGAGCGATTAATAAAAAGCCAGATTTATTACATACGTTTAGGTTAGTTTAAAAAAAATACAACTGAATTTTGTTAGTTATTAACTTCACTCAATAAATCAATTACGAGTTTTGATTTTAATGCCTTATTCAACATAATTTAAGAAATTAACATCACACTATTGATAAAGGTTTTTCATTGTTAGTTAGTAAAATTAACTAATGCTAACAAATAGAGCCTTACTGTAAAGTGTTAATAAACAATAGGCATATAAACAGTATTTTATATAATTTTTCAATACATTTTTCAGCAGATAGCCCAGATTAACATTAACTTACAGTGCTCAGCATAAATGAATACACCCCATTTTGAAAATGAATATTTTTATCCATTTCTCAGTGAATTTAGGTCATATATTTTGGTGCATTTGAACAAAACAGATTTATTAAACAGATATATTTATTAAAATATAATTTTAGTCACCGAACATCTTTAGAAATTGAAAGATAACACATTTAAATTCAAGCAAAATATTGAAAAAAAATTTACAAACTGCAAAATTTCAATATATCTTTTTTTGTTTCTCTTGATTTTTGCTCTTTTAAAAATAATAATAATAATAATATTTTTCCCTAGCTTATAAATTTGGGCTACTAATGTTTGGACTCTTATTGTAAACTATTTTGTTAGATAAGCTCCAGATTTGGCTTCGTTACTGACTAATCTAATGTATATGCACAAATATAATATTGTAAAGCTTCCTATAGAAAATGTGAATTTAAATGAGAGAGGTGTACTTATATATGCTGAGCACTGTAAATGTGTATCTCTTCAAGCATTTGCTGCTGTGATGAAAACCAATGCAAACACAAACATCTAAATAGTCTTAAGAACACTCTAAAGGTTTAAATAATAAATAAATATTCACAGTATTTTGAATTGAGCATGATATATCAATATTGTGCGTGTTCATTATTATGATGAGTTACTGAATATTGGCATATGTCTACTAACGGGAGCAGTCTCAGTGCATTAACCTTCACTAAAACACAGGGGAAATGCAATTTATAAATTTAAATGCAACACTGAAAGAACGCAATTTACGTATGCGTATTGAAACCATGGGAGTCAAACCAAACGATTCAATATTAGGCTATATTGAGTATTGTGGCACCCCTAGTTAATTAGCAAACAATTTAGCCTTGTTATGTTTAAAACTAAACGTGCAGTCATTTTAATCGTAACCAGTGTCAAAGGAGCTGCGCATATCCCCAGATTTCAGTCCTCTGGTGAAACTCTGACAGAGATCAATGCGGCGACCGTTTGCAATCAGAGAGGAAGTGGTTATTGGACCACCTGAGGGTCTCGCTGTTACGTCACATTATGAGAGGAAATGAACGGACCGGGGAGCAATTTTTAGATTGGCCAGTTAGCAGTCGAGAGTCCCTCAGAGTTTATCATCCGCTGCTAAATATCGCTCAACAATACGCTCCTTTTTTTTCTGGAATCCTCCAATTTCCCCTGCGCCCTGAGAGCAGGATCAGTCATAGTTGCTGGCTGTTTAAATAAGCCAGATTCATCACAGGCCATCAGTCATGATTCTTACTTTCCGTTCATCACTCTTTCTGTCCCTATGTAGTCTTCATGTCAATTAGAAAGGGGTTTTGGGCTGTGTGGCTAATCGGTTCATTTAGATAAATTGTAGTGATACTGGCCAAACCTTCAATATCTATATTGCTGCGTGAAAAAGTGGTAATAACCTGCAGTTGTTATTTTAAAGTGCTGTTTTAATCAGATTTAAGGTTGTAGGTTATATACATGCATATTTCATTTTGAAAATTCATATTTTAACCAATTTCATATATATGTATATATGAAACCTTACTAGTACCGGGTTAGACCCCCTTTTGCCTTCAGAACTGCCTTAATCCTTCGTGGCATAGATTCAACAAGCTACTGGAAATATTCCTCAGAGATTTTGGTCCATATTGACATGATAGCATCACGCAGTTGCTGCAGATTTGTCGGCTGCACATCCATGATGGGAATCTCCCGTTCCACCACATCCCAAAGGTGCTCTATTGGATTGAGATCTGGTGACTGTGGAGGCCATTTGAGTACAGTGAACTCATTGTCATGTTCAAGAAACCAGTCTGATTGATGGTTCGCGCTTTATGCAAAGGCGTGTTATCCCGTGTACACCACCAGCCTGAACCGTTGATACAAGGCTGGATGGATCCATGCAAAATAAATAAATAAAAACATTTCTTTTTGAAGCAATTGGTATATAGATATCTTTACAGACCATTTACTGCGGCTCTAAAACAGTGGTTACCAACATTTTTCAAAAAAAAAAAAAAAAAAAAAAAAAAATTTTTTTTTTAAAATTTATTAAAAAAAAAAATTTTTACATTCCATTTACTGCGGCTCAAAAAAAGTGGTTAAAAAAATTTTAAAAAAAAAAAAAAAAAAAAAAAAAACGTTTCATTTTATAACATTTACGAAATAATAAAGGTTTGATTTTTTTAAAAGAACGAAACTCCAAACTAAAACTATAAGTATGTGGTGGTAAACGAAACGTTATTGGAGTCATTTATGAAATGATTCAATGGTCCGTTCATAAAGAGAACCATTCATTCATTTTCTTTTCGGCTTAGTCCCTTTATTAATCTGGGGTCGCCACAGCGGAATGAACTGCCAACTAATCCAGCATATGTTTTACGCAGCGGATGCCCTTCCAGCTGCAACCCATCACTGGGAAACATCCATACACACTCATTTACACACATACACTACGGACAATTTAGCCTACCTAATTCACCTATAAGTGCATGTCTTTGCACTTGTGGGGGAAACCGGAGCACGTGGAGGAAACCCACATGAACACGGGAAGAACATGCAAACTCCACACAGGAATGCCAACTGACCCAGCCGAGGCTCGAACCAGTGACCTTCTTGCTGTGAGGCGTTCGTGCTATCCACTGCACCACCATGACACCCTAAAGAGAACCATACTTCATTAAATTACTCTGTGTGTCACCCCAAAGGTGAATAAATATCACCTTTGCACTTTAGCTGTTCAGGACAAAAACGGGCCATGTGTGATATTGAACTATATTATATTATTTGTATTATATATTAAATGACTATATATATTCTATGTTTTCAGAAGCAGTGAAGTGAGGTTATGATGTAACTGAGATTTAGTTTTCAGCACAGAATTCAGGAGATGCTAATAAGGATCCAAATGCAAGGTGAAACGTGTAGAAAAGTTTTATGCTGAGTTTGACTGCCTTCTAGTGGCTAAAGGCTTGTTTACAGTTAAACTTATAACTAAACATATCAAACTTCCCTTGTTCCCTCAAAGTAGCCTAAATCAGCAATAGAAAGAAGCAACAGTCATGACATTTTATATTCATCAGTCATTACTAAATATTCCACGGTAAAACTGTTAGTGATATTATAACAAAGTGGAAGCAATTAGAAATGATGATGATGATAAGCTGGTGATGGCAGCTTAAAGACGCCTCATATGGAGAGTGAAGCAGGAACTCAGCCAGGCCACATTCAATCACAGGTTTTCGAACCTTCAATAGCTACAGAACTCCAGGTCTGACTCCAGTATTGTGGGCCAAATGACACTGCAGGTGGGCCAACAAAATAAAATTAAGTAAAAGTAAAATGGGTGACACGGTGGCTCAGTGGTTAGCAATGTCACCTCACAGCAAGAAGGTCGCTGGTTCGAGTCCCTGGGTCAGTTGACATTTCTGTGTGGAGTTTGCATGTTCTCCCCATGTTGGTGTGGGTTTCCTCCGGGTGCTCCGGTTTCCCCCACAAGTCCAAAGACATGCAGAATAGGTGAATTGAATAAACTAAATTAGTCGTAGTGTATGGGTGTGTACGGATGTTTCCCAGTACTGGGTTGCAGATGGAAGGGCATCCGCTGTGTAAAACATATGCTGGATAAGTTGGTGGTTCATTCCACTGTGGCGACCCCTGATTAATAAAGGGACTAAGCCGAAGGAAAATTAATGAATGAATAAAAATGAAGTTAAAAATAACCAAATAAATGATGTAATTTGGCCCATTTACAGATCATTTTAAATGTTCTCTGTCCTAAAATGACATGCTTCAATGAACAATAATTTACTGACTCTCTTTCTCGCTCTCTTTTTATATCTATAGATAGATAGATAGATAGATGTAATTTTATATAATTTTTTACATCATTTTTTTCTATGGGGTTTTTCAATGGCACATTATCTAGTTTAATAACTTTCCAAAGGAGGGTCGCATGATCTCAAAATAAGATTTAAAATATTTCTCTGACCTTAAATGAAATTCTCAAAGCCTTTAATGAACAAAAAAAAAATACTTTATATCTTTTATTTTTAACATCAGTTTACTAAGGGGTTCTTTAATGGCACATCATCCAGTATACCTTTCCAAAGGAGGCTCGCACGACACCAAAACAAGTTTTAAAATACTTCTTTGACCTAAAATGACATGCTTAAAGTCTTCAATGAACAAAAACGTACCGTCTCTATATATTTTAACATCATTGTTTACTAAAGGGTTCTTCAATTGCACATCATCCAGTTTAAAACTATTCCAAAAGTGGATTTGTCTGTCATGACACCGGGGCTGACTGCCTACAGGAAATGCCAACACCTTAATAATTACATTCTAATCAACATTTTGTTTTATTTACATTTAAACTAAATCATCTTTAACATAACAAAGCCTAAAAATGTAACAAGGCAAATGAAGCTGAGGCGCACTTTAAGTACGTCATTCCGCGTCGTCATCGAACTACAATTCCCACGATGCCTGAACCAGACTCACAGAAGCAAACATGGCGGCCGGTGAGTACATTTTGTATGCTAGCAGCTTCAAAGATGTCTTGTTTTATTTCAGTACAGATTTGTCACATTTTAAACCAGCACAATCAGTAGGAGACCATGAGCGGTTTTATATTTTATCGGTGTTTTAAAGTTAAATGAATGTATAATCTGCGAGTGGGAGAATGACCTTGGTCTCGCACCAGCTGTCGTTGAATTTAGCAGCTCAACATTTAACGTTATATTTGTTGTTTTGTACAGTTGGCAGGTTATTGAAGTATATGTGGGATAAAGAGCCTGTGATTACAGTGTCCTGTGCGATCGGAGTGGCAGGTGAGTGTGAGATTAATGTACCATATGAATATTCATCTACTGCTTTTTGAATGTAACTTATGGGTTTTGTTTTGTATGTGTTTCATTCAGCTTGCATCGTGCCGTTTGTGAGCCCTTATACAAAATACACAGCAATGATGAACAAGGCTGTTCCGTACAATTATCCAGGTATGTTGTTCTTCACATGTAAAGCGGAATATCTCGTATATCCTGTGAGAACTATTGAGGTAAAGTTGGTTTTACATGTTTAGCCTGCATTAATGCAGTCATTGTATAGGTGCACATTTAACCCTCCTGTTACCCTAAAATCTGCTAACACCAACTCCCAACCTCCCACTTCCTGCCCCGTACCTACAGATTAATTGGAAAAGTATATATATTTTTGTTGTTTGATTAATTTTGTACTTTTATTGGTATATATTTTTGTTATTTATAACGTATGAGGACTGGAACACAATTATGTATGGGGTCAATTTGACACCAAGAAAAACAAACATGGTTTGTTGGGCATGTATTATCTAAAGGGACAGCGGCCACGAAATGGAACCAGACATTCATCCACAGTGATGTAGGGCGCTGGATTATTAACAAATGGCAATCGCTGGACCCACTTGTCCCATACATCCCGTAATGCTGTGAGTTTGTCATGTAGGCTTGCAAATCAGTCACATCCAAGTTTTTCCAGCTGTCCCCATAGACCCTCCTCCCCTCTAAGGTTGTCATTTCAAGTATATCATTTTCAATTGATGGTGTAACGAAAAGCTGAAATGCTGATTTTATGTCTTATGACTGACATGTTCAAGACATTTGCTGCGCTGCAAATCTGCGTTTGATCGAAAAAGAGATTCACTTTTCAGCTAGTTACAAGTTTACAAACAATCAAATAACACAGAAGTGCTTGGAAAACAGTTTATAGTTCAGATGGTAAACATTAAAATCGCTGTTTAATGGTAGTATGGATATCTGCAGCATATCTGGAGCATTGGGCGTGGCAAAAGGTTTTTTCATTGGTCAAGTTTTTTTTTTCCGGTAGGGGCGTGGCAAAAGGTTTTTCATGCCGGAAGTGCAATATGCACATCAATATAGCAGCATTTTTTATGACATTGTATAACAATAATTTATATTTTTACAGTACTGTGACGGTTGGGTTTAGGGTTGGGGTGGGGGTAGACGTTAGAAAATACAATTTATTTGGTAATGTAATAGACTCGCTTGTTTAGTGTGAAGGTGGACTGGTGTTTAGAATAAAGAATAAAGACGCCCCTTACCTTTTGGCACCCCTACCTTTTGCCACGCCCATTTCTCCAGACTGCAGTTACCTCCTTCTCGTTTAATGCAACTTGACGCTGGTGAAAGTTGTAGCAATTACATTGTTTATCCAATAGGTGGCAACAAACAATTATCAAAAATATGTCACTGAATAGGGGTGGCGCAGTCGGTAGTGCTGTCGCCTCACAGCAAGAAGGTTGCTGATTCGAGCCTCGGCTGGGTCAGTTGGCATTTCTGTGTGGTGTTTGCATGTTCTCCCCGTGTTGGCGTGGGTTTCCCCCACAAGTCCAAAGACATGCGGTATAGGTGAATTGGGTAAGCCAAATTGTCCGTAGTGTGTGCGTGTGAATGAGTGTGTATGGATGTTTCCCAGTGATGGGTTGCGGGTGGAAGGGCATCCGCTGCTTAAACCTATGCTGGATAAGTTGGCAGTTCATTCCGCTGTGTCGACCCCAGATTAATAAAAGAACTAAGCCGAAAAGAAAATAAATGAATGATTGAATGAATGAATGTCACTGAGTAGTTAAAAAAAAAGAAGAAGATACATCTAGTAATGAAACATGAAGTTTTATGAGTGAATTATTGAATCAATAATTGAAAATGAGACGCAAAATAAATATGATGTGTCGTACAAGATTATAATGTTAGATTTATAGATTTAGCATTATCAGCAACAGCGGCAAAGATCATTTTTCAGTATTAAAAAACTTTTTTCTTCAGCTGTTTAGTACTTGATTTTTATTTTTATTACAATTACAGGTTCTAAGTTATCTTTGTTAAAACCAAAAGTGTCTTGCAGTACTGTTTTTGTAAAAAAACGGAAAGCAAATGGCATTTGTCTCCTCCTTTTTTGCTTATCTGAAAAATGTTCCGATCCGTGACTCAAACCGTAGTGTGATCCGAACCGTGAGATTTGTGATCCATTACACCAGTAACGAGCTGTTAGTCAGTTGTTGTTCATTTGATTTTTTTTTTTTACAATATTTAACTCTCTTCAGTACCTGTTCGAGACGATGAAAACATGCCGGACGTCCCAGCACATCCGTCTGACCCACAGGGAAGAAACCTGGAATGGCTGAAAAACCTGTGAGAAGTCCTACACAATCCTGTACAGTCCACATCCACCTTTACTTCTGCCTCATTAATAAAACTCTTTATTTGATTATCTTGTTGTTTTTCAAATATATTATAGGTTTCACCCATATAATAGGTATCGCTGCAGCCCGGAGACCTCCAAGTGGAAGGGAGTTATGCCGCAAGTGGGCTGGGTTGCTGTAGTAGACATTAATAAAACACAACAGGTTACTGTGAGGTTGGGGTAGGTGTAGACATTCATAAAACACAATAGGTTGGACTCTGTGTCATATAAAAGACATTCATAAAATGAAAACTCCAGGATTGTACAGCCCACTTGGAGCTCAAGTCCCACCCACTTGGAGCTGGCTCCGACCACCGTTTATACCCTTCTCGTTTCACCTGCCAGATCAACAATAAACACCAGCCATATATCTGATATAAGGCTGTAACAGTTTGTGCACAGAGACTGACACGCATAAAACGTCTGAGATTAACTTTGTTTATTGTAAGATCATTTAAAAAAAGGATACAGTTATGACATTAAAACATTCAAGAATCAAAAATATGACTGATCCGCAGAGCCTCTGAATCCAGTGCTCATCTACACTAAAAAATATCCGCAAATTAGCAGTTTTACATATATTCTGATTGATGTTTTTTTTTTTTCGTGTTTATTTATGCTTTTAAATTGCATTATGGCACCTTGATATTAATTTCAAGAACTTTTAGCCTTTAAAAAAAAAAAAAAAAAGTGATTTTTATGAACATTTTTAATAGTTTAAAGTGACATATTGTCTGGGTTGCTGTTGTATATTTCGCTACAAAAAACCTTGTAATAAACTGAGTACATTTTCTGTTATTTTACAGGCTTCTCTATATTATTTCTTATACATTATATTATTTCAAACTACTAAAATGTCAATAAAAGTTAAACTGTAGAGTTGAATTTTCAACATCAAAAGTCGACAGAGCAGAGATCAACATCCCATAATGCAATTCACAACCGTAAATAAATGGAAAACACTTAGGAATCACAAAATACCGAAACTGTTAAGTAACAGATATATTTTTTACAGTGTAGATATGTTTTCAGAAACTCTCATATAGCTATTACTCAGGTCCTGTATTCACACAACATCTCAAGGCTAAAAGTAGTGGATGTCAATCCTAAATCGAGGGCTTCTAAATGTTTGCTCAGAGTATTTCACAAAGTATTTTAGTGCTTAAACTAGCTGTTAAATCAGCAAAACGTCAGCATAGTGATCACAAACTATACTAAAATATCTGTTTTCAGCAATGTGCCTTTGAAAGAAAAAGTTATCACAAGTAATCACAGAGGTTTTCCATATGCCAAGAAATATGTTTTTGTTTTATAATACACAACACAAAAAAAACTGCCCAAAATATATTTATGTAAACGTATGTTCTATAAATACAAATTTGACCATTTTTATATGTTTTTCAAAATATCATTACAAATTATTAAAAATATATTTGCTTAAATACGTTAGCTAGTAACACTGGAAAAATCTTTATTGTCTATAACAGGGGTGCACAAACACGGTCCTGGAGGGCTGGTGTCCTGCAAAGTTTAGTTCCAACCCCAATCAGACACACCTGGGCTAGCTAATTAAGCTCTTACTAGGCTTTCTAGAAACATCCGTGCAGGTGTGTTGAGGCAAGTTGGAGCTAAAATCTGCAGGACACTAGCCCTCCCGGACCGAGTTTGGGCACCCCTGGTCTATAACATTAAAAGCGAGGAACACACTTTATAGAATGCAATCCTGCAATTGCAAACCTTTATTTGAATATGCATAATTCATTTTCCTTAGTCCCTTATTTATCAGGGGTCACCACAGTGCAATGAACCGCCAACTCTTCCAGCAAATGTTTTACGTAGCAGAAGCCCTTCCAGCCGCAACCCAGTAGTGGGAAACACCCATACACTCTCACCTTCACACACTACAGCTTATCCAATTCACCTATAGGGCATGTCTTTGGTCTGTGGGGGAAACGAGCACGCCACGCCAACCCGGGGAGAACATGCAAACTTCACACAGAAATGCCAACTGGCCCAGCTGGGGCTCGAACCAGTGACCTTCTTGCTGAGGCGACACTGTGCCATCCCAATATGCATAATGTATCATAATATAGCATAATAACATAATATCATGCTTTACTAAGTTTCCATGAATACATTTCTTAGAGAGACTCCTCCCCATCAGCCAATCACTGTATGCATAGTTGACGTGGATGATGACATCACGCATAATAATGAGCTCAACCCCACCCTCAGTGTCAGATTTCCTCAGTAATGTTTTAAGATAAACCTCTGAGCTAAAAACTCTTCTATTTAGGCAAACTTTTAGCACTAAGGTCAAATGTTTTGTGAATACAGGCGCATAATAGCCAAACTGATGTGTTCAGGAGTCTCTGGGATATTTTATAAAAGTACAACATCAGCAGGGATCACATCCTTTCAACAGTGAATACGTCAGCTCGGAAATGAAACATAAAATCTAACATGCCGCCTGAGAGCACGTAAATGCGTTCAGTTCAACTTGGAAATGCATTCTGGGATACAATGACTTTAAAAGGAGAGGGAAAACAAGCAGATCTGGATCTCTAATCAAGTGTAAATGAGCTCAAGATCATCATTAAACCCTCATCTTATCACTCAATTCATTAAGCTTACAGAACACAGATATATTTGCATGTGTATATACAGTATTTAAGATATGTTTTTATATAACAGAAGAGTTAATAAAAGAAATAATTCAAACATATGAACAAAATTATCATCATTATTAATGTTTAGTTGTACTGGATTCATTCTAAAGTCTTATAATCATAAGCAAATATTTTGCTGAGACAATTCAGAAACCGTTTCATTATATTCGAGTCGGTTTCTGCCTTCAGATTAAAAACGGTAAAAGATAATTGAGAGTTTCTATCTCACAGTTAAGCTTCTCTTTTTTAAATCAGAATTGTGAGTTAAAATGGTAAAAAAAAAAAAGGTAATTGTAATTTTTTTTTTTTTCCACAATTGCAAATTTCTACACATTTTTGAGATTTCTTTTTAGGATTTTTATCTTTTGAGAGTTTATATCATGCAGCTGATACTTTCTCCGAATTTCAAGGATAAAACCTGAAAATTGTGCGACGGCAATGTTGTTTTTTTCTGTGGAAGCTTTAGACTTTTTTTGTTCATTTAAAATAACAGTACACAAATGTCTCCATCTCAAATGGATGACAGAAAATGTTTATGCAATGGAATTAAATTTCTTTTTGAATTACAAGGAAATAAGTCTTAGTCTGAGATTTAAAAAAAAATACAGTCTTGTGATAATAAAAAAAAGAAGAATTGTGAGACAAAAATGTTGTGTTTTTTTATTGGTGGGCAAAAACAAATCGCGAATAATCGCATCCAAAATAAAAGTTTGTTTTGACAATTTAAGTGTAGGAATTGTGTATAATTAATAATAAGCGGAATGAACCGGCAACTTATCCAGCATATGTTTTACGCAGCGGATGCCCTTCCAGCTGCAACCCATCACTGGGAAACATCCACACACACTCATTCACACACATGCACTACGGACAATTTAGCTTACCCAATTCACCTATAGCGCATGTGTTTGGACTGTGGGGGAAACCGGAGCACCCGGAGGAAACCCACGTAAACACGGGGAGAACATGCAAACTCCACACAGAAACGCCAACTGACCGAGGCTCGAACCAGCGACCTTCTTGCTGTGAGGCGAACGTGCTACCCACTGCGCCACCGTGCAGCCCTGATTCAAATTATATATAAATTTAAATATCTATGTAACAAAATGGTTTTGTGTAGTTTTGTTTTTATGTATGTGTGTATCACGTATAACACACATATATTATGTCAAAACAAACTGTTATTTTGGATGTGATTAATCGTGATTTTAATAATCTTTGCCAAGCACTAGGGTTTTTTTTTTTATTGTAATTGGAAAGCTTGAATAAAATCTTAAATGTAACTAAAACAATTATGTTAATTTTAAACCACAGGACAAAAATGTTTGTCCCAAATTGATGACCGAAAAAAAAAAATGGAATAGTCACATTTTTTTCAATGTAACTGACTTTACGCTTGTATTTTAGTTTGTATAATCTCACATTTGAGTATTTACTGAAAAGTTTTATATCTTGTAACTCTTGAGTTTGCCTCAGAATTGCATGGGGAAAAAGTCTGTGAGATAAAAGCTCAAAATTATGAGACCGAAATAGTTTATTTTCAATTGCATGGAAGAAATATGCTTCCATTACGAAAAACTTGCATGTAACTAATTATTTTTATGTTCATTTTAAACCACAGGACATAAACGTCTCATTTGTCCCAAACCGATGCCAAAAAAATGGGCAATAATGATTTTCTTTAAAAAAAATTACAGTAAAAAAAAAAAAAAAACACCTCCAAATGCAGCGCTTCACCTCCGTCACGTCCTCCATCACATCTCCACTTTCCAGAACTTTCTTTCACATCTCTCATCCTTCACATTCTCAACTCTCTACTCTACAGCTTCATTTCTGGACGTCTGGAGTTTAACACACTGCATTAGACAGACAGAAGAGCTGAGAGCCTCCTCACACACATCACAGCACATCATTTACAACACCTTCAAAACCCTTCAGTGTTTATAATCCATTCTGTTCTGACATCAAACCCGCTCCTCCCAGAATGCTCTACTACACCCTGCCTTAAGCAATCAAAATTATAAACATTTGTCGTTGTTTTTTTGGAGAAAGTATATCTCAGAAAGTAACTCAATTGAAGGAATAACTCATCCAAAAATGATGCCAGCATTGTATGAGCTGAGCATAAAAATGATTCAAAATGACAGCATGTGTGGTAAATAATGACTACATTTACATTTGGATAACTATTTCATTAACCCTTTATAGGGCACTCATTGGTAAAAACGTTATTAAAAGACATTTATGACATATAATGTAATCAATGTCATTTAAGTTATCATATATGCGCCAATAAAGGGTTAAAAAAGGTAATTAGACAAGAATATAGTGAGTGCATCACAGAATTTATACACTCATCGCTCTGACTTAATCTAAAATGTTTTATGAAACTAAATTGAGCTCCCGCAAACACCTCTACCATGAAAAATATTAAAGTTTGTCATCATTTCCATGTCATTTACTGTATTTCAGTGATGAATACATCAGATATCACAGTAAATATGTTCAAATACTGAAGAATCTGTTCATAATATGAAATCAAATGTTAGTATATATACAGTTGAAGTCAAAATTATTAGCCCTCCTGTGAATTATTTCTTTTTCAAATATTTCCCAAAATGATGTTTAACAGAGCAAGGAATTTTTTTTACAGTATTTCCTATAATATTTTTTCTTCTGGAGAAAGTCTTATTTGTTTTATTTCGGCTAGAATAAAAGCAGTTTTAAATTTTTTTAAAAACCACTTTAAGGTCAATTATTAAATTATTACTTCAACTGTATATTTATATACGCTGTTGAAGACAAAATGATTATCCCTTCTGTGATTTTTTAAAATTTATTTTCAAATATTTCCCCAAGTGCTGTTTAACAGATTTTTTCTGACACATTTTTAATAGTTTTAATAACTAATTTGGGGTTTGGGGCTGCTTTGCTGCATCAGGGCCTGGGCGGATTGCTCTTATCGATGGAAAAATGAATTCCAAAGATTATCAAGACATTTTGCTGGAAAACGTAAGACCATCTGAAGCTCAACAGAGGATGGGGGATACAACAGGAAAACGATCCAAAGCATGGTTGTAAATAAACAACAGAATGGCTTCAACAGGAGAAATTACATCTTCTGGAGTGGACCAGTCAGATTCCTGACCTCAACCCGATGGAGATTTTTTTGACTCATTTGTAAACATAACAGGTTTTAATAACTAATTTCTAATAACTAACTTATTTTGTCACATAATATTTTACTTGTTATTTTTGCAGGTTAAAGTGCAGGTTAACTAGGTTTTTTTTTTTTTTTTTT
>CAIGQV010019270.1:5748670-5760566 GCA_903798115.1 Danio jaintianensis
TTTATGCATGCATGCATGTTTGTAATTAGCCTGTGTATGTCATTTATCATTTTTCATAGTTTTTTCATTTATTTCAGAATTATTTTTATTTATAAGTCTTTGTTTCAATTTATATCTTTGTTAAAAAAAAACGCTACTTCCCTAGAAAAATGCTAAAGTTACATTTATTTGTGAAGTCAAACTCCAGTTGTCATTCAACTTCCCAGCGTTTTACACATTTATGATAGAAATTGGTCAACCTTTACACAGCAAAAATAATAAAACAAAACAAAAACAACAACTGTACATTATTTTAAAGCTTTAAACTTATTTTTTTCGAGTAATTTGTTTCTGTTTGACCTAAATTTAAAAATTGATTTGTCATATCTAACTACTCTTTCTACTGTCTTTTTTTTTTTTTTCATTTTATTAATGTAGCCTACTCTTTTTCTGTTATTGCCCTTATCTGTTCATTGTTATAAAAATTACACACAAAAAAAAACCCCTTCTCTATGCAAAGGATCATGGGTGCCTGAAGTGTCCGTCAATTGTACTTCATTCCAAAGGGGCCCTGGAAGTGGCCAGTTTTAAGCACTTCTGTTTGGAACGACACTTCAATATGGCAGTCATTTTTGTTTTCACTCCGGAGTGCGCTTCGTTTTCAAGTGGAAATCTGACCATAGGGTATATTCATTCATTCATTTTCTTTTCAGCTTAGTCCCTCCATTAATCTGGGGTTGCCACAGCGGAATGAACTGGGAAAACCATAGGGTATATTATACTACAATAAACCACAGTTTACTGTAGTAAAAACTGAAGTATACTATTACAATTTAAATAATAGTTAACATTAACAAAGTGTTGTATACTTTAAAATATACGATTCAGGCCTGTGGGCGGCTCAGTGGTGCAGTGGGTAGCCTCACAGCAAGAAGGTCGCTGGTTCGAGCCTCTGCTGGGTCAGTTGGCATCCGCTGTGTAAAACATATGCTGGATAAGTTGGTGGCTCATTCCGTTGTGGCGACCCCAGATGAATAAAGGGACTAAGCAGAAAAGAAAATGAATGATTCAGGCCCGTAGCCAGCCTGTTGAAAAGAGTGGTTCTTTTTTCTCAAAAAGTGGACCTTTTGCAGTTATTCACCTTATTTTCTATTTAATTATCAGGTTTAAAAACTGCCACAACCACACTTTTTGAGGTACCAAAAACATTTGCTAAATATTTAAAATAAAGAAATCTGAAAAAAAACAAACTTATTTTTAAAATAAAAATCGTCACATCAGATTACATCATATATCATTGTATCAAATTGTAGCCTATTGTCATTTATTGCGCAAATAACAAACTGGCCAGTACATTTAACTTTCCTCAGTCAGATTTTGGCCATCTGAAAAATACAAAAATAAAACATAATAATATTAATAATGTATCTTTTGTAAAAAAATAAATAAATAAAATACAATAAAATATGGGCCGCTTTTGGTGCTTCAAACCTTTTTATTATTATTATTATTTTTAAGAATAAGGTCCAAGATTCAAAGTAAAAGTTACTTGTAGTGAAAGATGACTTGTATGTTTTCTTGCACAGCTGGATGTTGGACTCATGAAAAATAATTGTTTGCATTCATTGGACGCCTTCTTTGATGGGTTATTTTCACAATTTAAGATGGCATAGAAGTCAAAATATGACAAATGAGCTTATGTATGGGACAAATTCTGGACTTTTTATCAGTGGGGGGTGGGTCTTTCGAACCACCCGAACCCCCCCTGGCTACAGGTCTGTGATATAATACACTTTACTCGTATATACTTAAAAAACACTACAGTATAACTATACAGTATTTTTTTGTATGTGATGTTGTAGCTGAAATGGAACGAGTCGACTGGATGTTTTGGAAAATGTGTAATAATCTCAGGCAGGAGCTCAGCCAACTGGAGCAACGCAACGCAGTCATCCATCAGCTCTCCTGTGTGGACTTCTGGGAAAGATGAAGTCTGCTGTCCTTACTTCAGAAACACAGAGATGGGTCAATCGAGCGGTCACCAGGCCAGACCATAGACTGTAAGACAAAATAGGGCCAGTCCTGCATGCTTGATCTCTGTGCGTCAGCGTCTGAATGAGGTGGACGGAAGCAGAGCGACAGAAATAGATTTCTGCGGAAAGCAGGCTTAGGTGTAAACACACCGACACCAGTGGAGCAAACACACTCAACACACATGATAAAAATACAGTAGTAGGCTATATTACAGTATTTACTACATCTTACTGCGGCATATTATAGTATTAACTATTGATAAACTAGTAGTTAAACTTAGCGAATTAGTAGATTTTGTCATATCATAATAGTTTGTTATTTATTTATATGATATATATATTTATATACTATTTATATGATATATTGTTATATTAGCCTTCTGTATTATTAATGAACTGATAATATATTAAGTGACTCCCTTTCGATTACAAGATAGTATTTGTTACTATAAAGGTAAAACTAATATACCAGAGAACTACATTATTAGTTTCTTTATTTTGTATGGGAAATATTTTATTCACAAACAAAAAGATGAATTCGCAGCCTTCCTTTTCACATTTTTTAATTGAAACTGATGTTTTTATTAGATCTCTTAGATCTTAGATCTCTTTTTCTCATTTATTCTGTTTTATTCATTCTTTCATTCATTTTCCTTCGGCGTAGTCCCTTCATTTTTCAGGGGTCGCCACAGCGGAATGAACCGCCAACTTATCCAGCATATGTTACACAGCGGATGCCCTTCCAGCTGCAACCCAGTATTGGGAAACATCCATACACACTCATACACTACGGCCAATTTAGTTTATTCAATTCACCTATAGCGCATGTCTTTAGACTGTTGGGGAAACCGGAGCACCCGGAGGAAACCCACGCAAACACAGGGAGAACATGCAAACTCCACACAGAAACGCCAACTGACCCAGCCGAGGCTCGAACCAGCAACCTTCTTGCTGTGAGGCGATCGTGCTACCCACTGCACCACCGTGACGCCCTATCTATTATCTTTCTATTCCCACAGATGTTAGGTGACCAAACTCTTATTTTAATGGATGTAACTGTTTAATAAAATTTTGTTTAATTGCACCAAAATATATAGTCTATATTCACTGAGAAATGGAGACAAATATAAATTTTCAAAAGGGGGTGTACTCATTCATGCTGAGCACTGTATATGTGAGCCAGCAGACTGTCTGTTACACTGTGTGACCTAGATGGTAATGAATGACTGTCTAATGTCTGGATCACCTTTCTCTCAGTCTCTGTGCTTTCTGTATGTGTGTGTATATACATATATATATTCCCTCTGACCTCAATCAGTGTCCATCTGTCTCTCTGGCTGCTGGGCTGGATTCTACTCAGACTTTAATTAGGCCGGTTATCTCGTTAAGGCTCATGACAGCATGTGCACAACACACACAGCCTTCAGAGAAACACTGCATCTCCACAGTCTGACGGGCGTCCTGAGCATTTTGTTTCTTTTATTTAAAGTCGCCATGAAATCAAAACTCTTCTATTTTCATATGTGTATAGTAGTGCTATGTATCTCTGCACTGTTATTTTGTATAAACTTGTTTGCCCTCATAAACTTTAATCAAAAACCATAACCTTCCTGCCACCTCGAAAGACTTTTCTTCACTTCTGGTCACATGGAATGCCTTTAGGGCGGGCCTTCAGTCCTTTAGGGTGGGGCTATTAGAGTTTCTGTCTCGTTTCTGCCCTGCTTTCGTCCAGTTGTCAATCTTCCTTCATTTTGTTAGCAACACCCATCTTTCAACAATCCAATTGGTTTCTAAAGAACTAAATCATGCACCGCCCTACATTTTTTTGTCATTTCAACATTGTTTCAAGTGTGTGTGTATATATATGTATATATACATATTGTGGAAAAATCTTAACTTCCGTTTCATGGCGAATTTAAGTGTGCAAATATATATATATATATATATATATATATATATATATATACATATATGAGCAATATCACACGAGTAGCAGTGCGATGTGGCTGTATATCGGCACTGGTGGGAGGCTGATTAGACTCTTAATTTCTTGCAGTCGGGCCCATTGCGCCATTCACCGCCCCCTGACGACCAGCAGCTGTGAGAAAATTTTCAGTTTTTCAAAGACGACAAGTCAGCTAGCTGAAACGTTCAGGTAAAATTATAAAACAGCATGGGCGTCACTTAGACTCCCTAAAGTTTTGCGATTTGCTCATGAACTGTACGCTACTAAATTATCACCTCAGTCCCCTTTAAATTTGATAGGAAAACGGCGGCAGACTCCCGCTCCTCCGTTTTCAACTCGTTTATCGATATATTGTTATAATATCTAGATATTTGCAGTTCTTTGCTACAGAAACACTTGTATCACTTGTACCCCAATATCATGGAGGAGCATTCGGGTTTCATCATCTACCGTTTTCTCGGCGCTCCCCTCATCAGCACAGCTGTTTCCTCCAGCTAAAATGTAGCTAACTCTCAATGAACATTTCGCTGTTTATTTCAAAATTAACTATGAATATAAAACACATTACAGTGCATGTGGCATTAACTAGGCCTATATCATACTTTAATGTACAGGATTAAACAGTGAAAACCACTCAGCGAATGTACTCATTCTAACTGCATATCAGAGTGAAACATCATGTGTTGTATCTATTAAAAATTATTTCCTATTATGACTTATATTATGATAGTGAAATATGTAAATCAGCCTCTACGTTTTTTAATGTTAATATTTATGCCAAATGGCAGTTTAATTTAATACATGGAATATATATATATATATGTATATGTATATATATAATTTTATATATTATAAGTGTGCTTTGCTTTTATTTTCCTGATTTCGTTTTTATTTAAAATTTACAGTTTATGTTAACAATTACAATACTTGATATAGCTGTCTTGAAATACTTTTTTGTACAGTATTAAAATAAATATATATATATATATATATATTTTTAAACAGGCTACTTTTACAAATCTCCTAGAGTTAAACAGTTGGTCTTTTTTTCTTCTGTTGAACAAAAAAAATATTTTGAAGAAAGCTGGAAACCTGTAACTATTGATTTCCATAGTATTTGTTTTTTCTTTAATCAAAATGTTAAATATATATTGCTAATGAATCAAAGAAACATTGACTTTCATAGTTTCTTAGTCTACTTTTATTTAAAATTTGGGTTGAGTGGGTAATAGTACACCACCTTTTTTTAGGACTACACCACTGATCTACAGCTGACGTCAGAACAGCAGAAATTGTTGCTAATTCACCAACGTCACTTTAGAGCTAGTATTTGAATGATTCTCTAGCGTAATGTCTAAAGTGATGACAAAACAGGTGATTTTGCTCACATTTTAAGATTATAAGGCTGAACGGCATGAAATGCCATCAGTCTACAGAGATATCTCCCAGTATTTCTCTGTTGCAATCGGGAGATCACAATATTACTATGGTATAAATACAGCACTACAACATACAAAAGAGAGAGATCGACTTAGAAAGTCATTTTCCTGTTTAATAATGATTTGATCAGCTGTAGTTTGAAATTACGCTGGTTTTCTCTTAGGGCTTATTATGCGGTCTCTGTATCCATCTTGTAGATGAACATCGTCAACCGTCTTTGCTCAAAGACAGGCTAATGGCCGCCGACGCGCTATCTCTCAGAAATTATAAATATTTAAAATAGGCGCTATCCTTATAAATAAACTGCATAGTTGCAATCTAAACAACTACATTCTCGACTAAAAAAAACTCAAAAGTACATTATGTTGTCCAACAGCAGCAATATTTGTCAAACTGTAGAGTGTCCTCTGCTTGTCGCTGCATGTGGGCGGAGCAATACACAAGGGTGAAGGGTTAAGAGGCTGGACGAGTGCTGTTACTGGCAGAATATCGCACGGCTATCAGCCAATCAGATTCAAGAACCAGACAGAACTGTTGTGTATATATACATATATATATATATATACACACACACACACACATTTTTTATTTTCTAGATAACCCTTCTATTAAAAAATAAAAACTTTTTGATAAAAGTTTTGAATAATAACAACTTATATCAAGTTATCTCTAAAAATAATGTTTGTATGTGTATTTACAGACATTTCGCTTGGAAATATTAACTTAAAGACTCTATACACTATTATTACTCTAAAGACACTATACCTATTATTAGGAGGTCTCCACCTACTGAATCTTACAGTACATTCAGCTTCAATTATCATGAAATAATTTTCATCTTCTTTATGTGTTTACCCTACTAAGATAAACAAAAATTTGCATGAAACATCTATTTTCTGAATTATTTTAAATGTCAGTTATAATATCTGGTCAACTCTGTTACATCGGTAATAAAAGGCAGAACAATCTGCAAAGCACTAATAAAAAAAGCATGCTCCAAGTGATGTCACTTTCTCTGGCGGGAAACTCTGCATTGAGGCGTGTTATTATTCTTCTCTCATTAATTTACCCAAAATGTCAACTGTTTCTCATTCTCTTTTTAAAAACATTAATATGTTGAAAACACACAAAATTGCATTTTAGAAATGCCATGTGGTGTCAGCTTTGAGGTTAGCATCTTGAGCTAAAGCACAAAATGGCGGGAAAATGTCAACTCTGTTATTGTCAACTCTGTTAGTGGTTTAAAAAGTTTAACAATAATTTAAACAACAACAGAATCAAATGTTCCCCATTCACATTTAATCATTTTGTATTACTCAACATTAATAATGGATTCAGTTTATTGTTAAATATACATTTGTTGTATATCAATCCAGTTTAAGGTAAAATGAATGGAAGTGCAAGAAATGTAACCGCAGTTCTGGAGTGAGTCAAATGCAACTCAGGCTAATTGCGGATATGTACCCAGGTGTACATTTCTGGGGACAGCGAAATATGTAACCGCAGATACGTCTGCTCACAGTTTTTGTTTTTGCGAATCCACCAGAGGCCACTGTGTATGATTTTTGATGATCTCAAATTTCTCTCGCACTTCCTCTTCTCACATAAATCCACCAGAGGGCGCAATATACACTTCAGCTGACCAGGCCAGCATACTGTCGACTGACTGACTGACCGACTGACCCACCCACCCCCGTCCCTAAACCCAACCGATAGTGTTTTCATAAGCAATTTAGAAAAAGAAAAGCCGTCGCCGTTGTGTGATTTCACCACGTTTTCAGCCTGATGTTTATTTGTATTTTTTTGGCTTTTGTTTTACCTGGTTTACCTGGCTCAAACCTCGTCAACTACGCTCCACGTCCCAAGTCCGCCAGCGTATGTGGCGAGTTACTGAGCAAACTGGTAACACCGGAAAAGCCGTCCATATGGAGGTAAGCGATCAGCTGGTAGCGCGAAAAGGAACAGACGCTGTCAGTGGTGTCATACCTCTTAAAAGCGTTAATTTTATAGACGAAATGCAGTCTGACGTACCTCTGGCTACATAATTTGCGCTCTCCAGAAATGTAGACAGGGATACATATCCACAATGAGCCTGTGTTGGTCAAATGTGGACTTACAATATATACACAACACCCAGTAGTGTATGAAAAAAAAAGTAAAAAGAAAAAAAACTAAAAGAAATAAGACTTTCTTCTGAAGAAAAAACATAATAGGAAATACTATGAAAAATGTCCTTGCTCTGTTAAACAATACTTGGGAAATACTTGTAAAGAGAATCATGGGAGAGCTAATAATTGTATGTTTGGTGGCCTTCGGGTTGATTATGCGACAGAATTAATCATCGGGGCGTCAGGAGGAGGAGGAGAGAGGCGGGTGTTAAACTGAAGGCTCTGGATTAACTCTCTTCAAGCTGTTTGGTGACTGAGTTTGACGAGTAGTTCAGGACAAACACGCAGACCTGCAGGATCCACAGGTATGTAGAAATTATATACAGACCATGAGCTGATGCTTTTACTGTAGATCTCTGGCTACTTGAATAATGTGCAGGTAATTCCACATTATAGTATTTTACTACAGTATTTTTCTCATGTGAGATGGAGATTATTTTAAGTGTGACCTTGATAGATGTGTGTCTGTTTATGATGTTATTTCATGATTAGAATCCATGTTGGCCTTATTTTTCACACGCATTTATTTCTTTGAAACTTTCTTATTTTAAGAGAATCTGTTGATCAACGTATGTGTTTGTGTGCTAAATCTCTTCAGCTGTTGGCTTCATGAACTGTGCTTTTGAGCCATCGCTTACAGTCGAGGACTTAAAGTGATAGATCACTCACCCTCAATTGATACCAAATGAATAGATTTGTTTGGTAACACTTTAGTTTAGGTCACAAAAACAAACCATTAACTAACACTGCTATCTTAATAAACTACTAATTAGCTGTTTATTAATAGTTAGTAAGTTATAAGTTGGTTTTAGGTTTTGGGTAGGATTAGGGATGAAGAATAAGATCATACTTTCTAACTACTAATGGACAGTTAATATCTTAATAATGGGCAGGTAATAAGTTAGCAGATATTAGCATGAATTGTGATCTAAACCAAAGTGTTACCATTATTTTTTCTTCTGTTGAACACAAACGAAGATGTTTTGAAGAATGTAACTCGAATTTAAAACTCGTGACCATTGACTTCCTATATATACTATTTTAGTCATTGGCCACCGGTTTCCAACATTCTTCAAAATATCTTTTTTTTTTTTGCGTTCAACAGAAGAAAGAAACTCAAATAGAACTGGAAGAAAAGTAAATGATGACACTTTTCATTTTGGGTGAACTATCCTTTTATTTACTGATTGAAATCATTCGCACACTGTGAAATATATCCGTAAATTAGCAGTTTTCCATATTTTGTGATTCATGGTTTTGTTTTTTATTTCCCCCCATTTATTTCTGCTTTTGAATTGCATTATGAGAGCTTGATCTTTCTTCCAACAACTTTTAACCTTGAAAAAACCTTCAAAAAAGTGACTTTTACTAACATTTTTAATAGTTTAAAGTGATATATTATAGATCATCTTCTGCTGAATTGTTGTCTCTTCCAAACTTTAAGATGAAGCCATTTGGTGGCAGAGCTTTTAGTTGTACAGCTCCAAAGTTATGGAACTCCCTGCCTTTGCACATTCGCCAGGTGGACACTATTTCCAATTTTAAGTCTCAGATAAATCATTTTTGTTCAGGATAGCTTTTATTGATTTGCTGGTTTAATATAATGTCTATTGCTTTTTACTGCTTGTATTTGATGTGCTTGCGATATACTGTAAGGTGTCCTTGAGTGCTTTGAAAGGCACCTATAAATAAAAGGTATTATTATTATTATTATTATTATTATTATTTTGTCTGGGTTGGTGTTGTATATTACGCTACAAAATCTATATATATTGTATTAACTCTCTATATATTATTTCTTATACATTATATTATTTTGAACTACTAAAATGTCAATAAAAGTTACTTTGTTAAACTGTAGAGTTGAATTTTCAGCAACAAAAGTCCACAGATCAGAGATTAAGCTCCCATAATGCAATTCACAGCCGTAAATAAACAGAAAACACTTATGAATCATAAAATACGGAAACTGTAACAGTGTAGCCCCTTTAAATTGCTGTAAAATTAACAGAATAATGTTACCACTAAATGTACTGTACACTGTAAAAAATGCAGGGTTCCACACAAATTCATTCATGTTGTCCCAACACAAATCCACTGAGTTACTTTACAAATGTAAGTGGATTAAACATAAAACAATTAAGTAGTCCTCCCAAAAAAAATCTAAACAAAAAACGTTGTAGCTTCATAAATGCTCTCAAATATAAAAGCAACACATTTAATTGCATTTAATATTTGTATTAATATTAATATAATATTATATTATATTATATTATGAATATTTACTATTAATAAATGTTGTGTTCAGACAGATCCAGAATGTTGGAGTGTATTTCTCAGAGGGTGCATTAAACTGCATTGTGTGCGTCTGACTTTAAGTTGTGCCTTTAGTGGAACTCTGCAATCAGGCTAATCGAGTGGATTTAGACAGGAAGATAAACGGAGATGAAGTGAGGATTGAGAGAGAGAGAGAGACGGAAACGGCTTCTGTTCTCAACTGCTGCCATCTGTCTCGCTTTCTAAAGCCATCACACGCATGATCTTACACACACATAGACACACACACACATACACACGCACACACGCGCACACACACACACACACACACACACACACACACACACACACACACACACACACACACACACACACACACACGCGCGCACACACACACACACACACATAACCCCTACCCCACACATATACACATAAAACTAAACACAAACACTAAATAAACACATAGATATACACATAATCCACAAACACACACAAATATAAAACCACACACAAAAAAACACAGAGAAAACCCCCCAAAACACACACACACACACACACACACACATAAAACCACATACAGAAACACACACACACACAGATATACACATAACCCCCACTTCCACACATGTACAAAAACACACATATATGCACACACACACTCAGATACACACACACAGACACAAACCCTACCCCATATACATATGCAGACATAAAACAGCACACAAACACACACAAAAATACAGACATAAAACCATGCACACACACAGAAAACCCTACCACACAAACATTAACAGTCATTAATCTACACACACACACACAACCCCTACCCCACACATATACAGACATAAAACCACACACACACACACACAAAACAACAAACACACAGATACACACATAATCCCCCCACAAACATATACAAATACCAAAACCACACAGAGACACCCCCTCCCCAAAACACACACACTCACACAGATATACACATGTAAACACACAAATACACACATATAAGCACACACACAGTCAGTCGTGCTGCTCATATCCACAGTGTAGTGAGATATCGTGGACTTTTAGTTCTTGTATTGTTCGGTTCTGAAAGGCACTTGAATGTTTCAGTTTTTTTCTGACAGCTGAAATCTGCACAAACCGTTGGTGACACACACTCTGACTCCACTGACTCACAACTGCTGGTAAAACATCACAATACAACTCACAGCACAGTCAAACCACAGGACACACACACACAAAAGAGCTTCCAGTCAGTGAGTGTGTCACTGGTGATAGCGGTAAAACCGTTATGATGGTCTCTGATTGGACAGAATTTACATTAGAAAGAGGGGATTGGTCACTTTTAACAGAGACAAGAAAAACTTAGTTGTGTTACATTTACATCACATTGAATGATAGATGCTTTTATCCTAAGTGACTCACCAGTTAACCCAATATGGCAACACGTTATCATCGAAATCTGTTCGTTTTCATTCATTCATTCATTTTATTTTCGGCTTAGTCACTTTATTTATCAGGGGTCACCACAGCAGAATGAAGCGCCAACTTATCCAGCATATGTTTTACACAGCGGATGCCTTTGCAGACGCAACCCATTACTGGAAAACACTCATTCACTCTTGCATTCACACACACTCATACACTACGGCCAATTTAGTTTATTCAATTCACCTATTCTGCATGTCTTTGGACTTGTGGGGGAAACCGGAGCACCCGGAGGAAACCCACAGGAACACGGGGAGAACATGTAAACTCCACACAGAAATGCCAACTGGCCCAGCCGACCTTCTTGCTGTGAGGCGACAGCGCTGCCCTCTGCGCCATTGTGTCGCCCCTTAGTTTTTATTAATAGTTTAAAATTATTTAGACTTTTTTTTTTTACTATATAGTAACACATAAGGATTTAGTAAGACGTCACTTTTTTTTAATGAAGATCTTTTTAATGAAGTCATGACAGCATATGTTTTTAGTTCATTGTAACTGCTTACAGACAGGAGGTTAAGGAGCTAGCTGTCTGGTGCAGTCAC
>CAIGQV010019270.1:5770771-5787998 GCA_903798115.1 Danio jaintianensis
CGATTCTTATGTCATGTGCATGCGATACTTATGTCGTGCGCACGTGATACCCATGTCATGCGGATGCAATACTTATGTTGTGTGCACGGGATACTTATGTCATGCGCATGTGAAATGTATGTCTGTGTCATGCGCACGCGATATGTATGTCTATGTTGTGCGCAAACGATACTTATGGATACTTATGCGCACGCGATTCTTATGTCGTGTGCATGCGATACTTATGTTGTGCACACATGATGCTTATGTTGTGCGCATGCGATACTTATGCCATGCGCATGCAATAAATATGTCTATGTCATGCACACACGATACTTATGTCATGCGCATGCAATATGTATGTCTGTGTCGTGCACACACGATTCTTATGTCATGTGCATGTGATACTTATGTCATGCACACACAATACTTATGTTGTGCGCATGCGGTACTTATGTTGCAATACTTATGCGGTGCACACGTGATACTTATGTCATGCGCATGCAATATGTATGTCTATGTCGTGCGCACGCGATACTTATGCTGTGCGCATGCGATACTTATGTCATGTGCATGCAATATGTATGTCTATGTCGTGCGCACGTGATATTTATGTTGTGCGCACACGTCATGTACAGTACCCGTGCACATGTATAGTGTGCGCACATAGTATCGAGTGCACACACTAAAGTCTTCATTATTTAAAATTTTTTTTGCACGTTACTTTAGGGGCTCCGTAGAAACTCACTTAATCTTGTGAGTTAATCTATTTTTCTTAATCTATTTTGTCTGAAAACAAATAATTTTTTTGATAATCGGACTATCAACAAGTCAAAACCTCCACGTGAGAAAAACTGTAGCGTAAATACTGTCGGAAACAGAAAATGCATTGCGTCTTTAATGCAAACCTTGACATTAATGGTCTTCTAACCTCACAGGTCCTAGAAAGAAGAGTAAATCCATGGAGGCCTTCCAGATCGGCTTCCCCATGAGAACCAACTACATGTACGGCCGTGTGAAGCGCACGCTGCTGCACGAGATCTTCTCCTTCACACTGTGTCTGTGGATGAAGGCTGGCATCGGCCCGGGCCTCGGCACGCCCTTCTCCTACTCCGTCCCAGGTCAGGCCAATGAACTGGTGCTCATCGAGTGGGGAAACAACCCAATGGAGCTGCTGGTGGATGACAAAGTGAGTCAAAGATGAGCTAATATCAGGGCTCTTACACCTTTTCCAAAGTCAAATTTAAAGTCCACATGAACCGGAAGCTGCGACCAGTTTTTTTGTTTATATTGTGACTCAGTTCCTAGAGAAATGGAATATTAAATGAGAACACAGTGGGCGTGGCTTGTTTTTCTGCTGCAAGCTGATTGGATGTAGTAAAGTAGGCATTTCATTCAGAAAGATCAGGAAAAGGGTTTTAGAAGAGTTATTACAACCTAACAGACACCTCCTCCTCACCATTTCTGTTTGTTGACAAAACTGACAGTTGGAGGGGTGTGGTTAAGTATGTTAGCCCCGCCCAATACCTCAGACAGACGTAATCTGAGAATTTAAGCTGAGGATGTGCATTTTCAGATTTCAATTTTAGATTACAAGGGCAAACAAGAGCATTTTACAAGTTTGCACTTTAAAATGTCTTCAGTTAGACGGCTCTATAAAATATAATTCAATACACAATATGACTCTGGTTATTAATTTAAAAAGGATTTAAAAAACACTGTGAGAATTTTGTTTGTCCAGTCGGATTTTATTTGAACCTTAAAGGATTCGCATGTATTCCCATTTGGACCATTGAAGATTTGTTAGTTTAAATTATGACATAATTTCCAAGATGAAACTTGGTTCACATTCCTTATGGATTTCTGACTAGACAAATAAAGGATATGTGGTGAAACCGAGACACTTTTTCAGCACCGTTTATTCAAAAAAATACATTCTCATTCATTTTTGCCAAAGGGGTTTTGTTAAAGGTCCCGTGAAGTGCATTATTTATTCGATGTTTGACGTAATCTTAACTGAAAAACAAAGAGAGGGCGGGACATATACTAGCTCCTCCCCTTTTTAAAAGCAGCCAATAGCGTTTTGTTTTTACCACAGCTCTGCCAGTGAGAGTGGTTGAGCTCAAGCGCATCAAATGAGAAGCGTCTTGAAGGGGGCAGGGCATGTCAGAAACTAGAGAGCATTTGATTGGTCAAGATTTGAGGAAAAACTGAAGTATAAGGTGACGTGAAAAAAACCATTGATCCATTTAGGTGGAAGTGACAAACTACAAGCTTTACATGTTTATATCAATTTTATATCTTCAAAACGTGAATTTTGTCACTGTTTTGTACCACGCTAGCTTATAGATTTCCTTGAAGACTTACATACTGATACTAACATCTAAAAAACTTTGTTTTAATTTCACTGGACCTTTAAAGCATTACACTATCAACCAAGACAACCAGTTGTAAAGTAAGAATCTTACAAAATACTAACAATATAAAGAAATATGCATATATTCATACAAATGTTACAGTATTTTCACAGCATAGCCAGAGCTAATTTACATAGGAGCTAAAAAAGTAGCTAAAAAAACTGTTGCGCTCACAGCCAGTCTCTGATTGGTGAAATTGTTACACAGCATTATGGGTAATGTAGTTTTTAATCATCACAATGTAATTATGAAAACAAATGCCATATGATGTGCTTCAGAAGGCATTCATTGGCATAACTATTTTATGGATGGAAGTGTTTTTTAAAAGTGTTTTTGTTTTTTAAAAATTTTAATTTGTAACTGGAATACGACAGAATATGATGTACTATACCTCTTATTGAACTCCTTTTAGAGACCTTTAATTTACACTTACAAAATTTTAGTAAATAATAGGATCATTTTAATTTTTAGGTTAAATTATTTATTTAAAAATTAATTTCCCTATTGGGAAAATTATTAAAAATATTATTAAATAATAATAATAATAATAATAATATTTATTATTTTGTATTAAATATAATTTATAAATTTAATTATTAAAGGGCAGCACGGTGGCGCAGTAGGTAGCACGTTCGCCTCACAGCAAGAAGGTCGCTGGTTCGAGCCTGGGCTGGGTCAGTTGGCGTTTCTGTGTGGAGTTTGCATGTTCTCCCCGTGTTCGCGTGGGTTTCCTCCGGGTGCTCCGGTTTCCCCCACAAGTCCAAAGACATGTGGTATAGGTGAATTGGGTAAGCTAAATTGACCGTGGTGTATGTGTGTGAATGAGTGTGTGTGGATGTTTCCCAGTGATGGGTTGCAGCTGGAAGGGCATCCGCTGTGTAAAACATATGCTGGATAAGTTGGCGGTTCGTTCCGCTGTGGTGACCCCAGATTGGTGAAGGGACTAAGCCGAAAAGAAAATGAATGAATGAATTTAATTATTATTAATAAATATAATTATTAAAATGTTTTTATTTATTTATTTACTTTTTGACAATAGAAAAAATTGATGTCAAGAAATGAGTGCATTTAACAGAGGTTTTGTTTTTATCTTTTTCTGTGTGTGTGTGTGTTGTCAGGCGGTCACTTTACCCCTGTCTGTGAGTGATGGTAAATGGCACCATGTGTGTGTGACGTGGTCGACGCGGGACGGTCTGTGGGAAGCCTATCAGGACGGGGTGAAGAGAGGATCTGGAGAAAACCTCTCGCCGTGGCATCCCATCAAACCCGGAGGAGTCTTCATACTGGGACAGGAGCAGGTAAACACACAGTCAACCAAACACACCTTCGACCTCCATTGCGGCAAAATGTAACACTTTTAATTTAATTGAAATCTTTGCTAAAAAATATGTCTAAAAATGTATAAAAATATCATTTTAGTGTATTTTAAGAGTTAAGAGTAAAACCATTTTAAATATTAATTTTATTCTGTCAAGTACTGATGACATTTCTTCTAAATTTAAAAGAAACATTTTCTAATTTATCACCTTTTTTTGCACAAAATACCAAAGTGGCACATTTTCAGACATGTTTATTTTCAGTTCAACACAATTCCAATCATTTAAGAAATCAACTTTGGGTGAAATAATTGTTATTCGTAATTTTTATAATTATCTATTTAATCATTTTTAAACACAACTAACGGAAACAATTGTTATTGTGACCTATTGTCATTTTCTGGCCATTTTTTTTTCTAAATGACTGTGTTTTTATTATTTAAAATGTTTTCAAAACTTGAATATAACAAATATTAGCATTGTATTTAAACCTAATAAATTCAACCAATGCTGAGAAAGAGCCTCCCCATACAGTTTGATATGGTGCTTGGACCTGGAAGTCGCTTCACGTGACGTCACACTTAACAAGCGGATACCACAATAATGATCGTACAACTGATGCACACTCTACGGCAAGCAAAATAACCGTCCCATAATGCACAACAGAATCCTGTCAGTGCAAGTTTCTAAAAGGGGTATTATGTAATTGTTAAACTAAGATTTGTATACATGACTGACGTTTCATTACTAAGCTGGCGTAGTTGAAGTGTTAATATGGGATCCTAAGTGGGATATCCTGTATTTTTATTTCCCAATGTTGACAGGTAAGGCCGCGGTCACACTACAGTTTGAGCATGGGAAATTCTGCCGTACGGCGCTGCGAAAAGGGGCGAGATTCAACAACGTGACTAGACATAAGAAAAAGTGAGCGATTGCTCCATATTTTACATTTCTGTACAGAGAGGTCATGTTTTGATCTTCGATTGGTCTCACGGAATCATGTAATGCGATTTCGCAGGTCAGAGTTCACCAAGCTTGAACTTTTCAACGTAGCGAACTGTGAAACTTGTCGCATTCACATGCGTTTGAATAGAAGTCCATGGGGCGAAAAGTGCAGTGTGGCCGCGGCTTAACGCTAATCATTCTATATTATGATATAACTCTCCTGAATCTGCTCCATGTTGCCCCCTGCAGGACACTCTGGGTGGGCGTTTCGACGCGACGCAGGCGTTCGTGGGTGAAATCTCGGATGTGCAGATGTGGTCTCATGTCCTCACCCCTCATGATGTCTACAGTCTGGCCTCCTGCGGTGGTCACATGACCGGTGACATCATCGCCTGGTCCGAGGCCACGGTAGAGCTGCACGGCGGCGTCACCAAATACCCCTTTGACCCCTGTCACTGAACACTCTGTTTTACCAGCCTGACCTCACGAGGAAACGTAACTATTTTACGTTTTGTCAATTAAGTGGCTAATTCAAGTTCAGTCTTACGAAAATGTACGATTTTAAAAAGGAGGCCTGGAACCAAACCCCACCCCTAAACCCAACCGTCACTGGGGGATGAGCAAATCGTACTAAATTGTACAAATGAGATCATACGAATTCATACGAATTAGCCATTAAATCAAAAAGTTATGAATTGCCGTGAGATTGTGTTGGTTTTACAGCATCCAGAGCTGCTTTACAACAAACAAATCCATCCATAACCACTTCAAAAACATTGCCTTCTGTTTACCGTGACACTTGAATCACCCCTTGACCTCCAGGATTTCAACAGGGACCCGTTTTCTACTGTTTTGTGTAGCTGATGTTTTCTTACTGATGTTTTTGTTTGTATTTGTATTCTATAAATGGCAGTTCAGTGTCATTTATTGTGATAATGCAAGTATATGACATATTGTCATAACTTGGATAGAAAATTGTAGTTAATAAGTACATTTTTAGCCCTACAAATATTTCTTAAGTGATATTTATCAGACCGAGGATATTTTTCAGAGTGTTTTTGTATAGTAGTTTTCTTCTGGAGAAAGAATTATGTCTGAAATGTTTGTCTGGAATAAAAAAGGTAAAAACCACTGTGGTCAATATTATTAGCCCCCTTAAAAAATATTTTGGCTACAGAACAAACTACTGTTGTCCAATGACTTGCCTAATTAACCTTGCCTAGTTAAGCCTTTAAATGGCACTTTAAGCTGAATATTAGCATCTTGCAACATAACCAGTAAAATATGATGTACTGTCATCATGGCAAAGACAAAAGAAATCAGTTATTAGAATTATTAAATCTATTTTTGAAAAAATCTCCGCTAAATATCACTTGGAAAACACTTGAAAAAGAATTGGTGGGCTAATAATTTTGTCTGTAGTGCTGAAAATGTAGATGTCTGTAATAGAAAGAAGAGCAAAGATTCGTTTTCTTGTATAATAAGAAGAATCTAAATATACAGCGAAACCAAAGAGAAGAGTTAGAGCAGATGATCAGCCACATGCACTGTTGTCTGTACAGTTTTTTGTCTTTAAATTGTTTGTAGGTTTAACCGCACTTGTCCAGATGTTTTCCTGTGAAATAAGCAGCTATTCTGACAATAAAAGTGGTGTATAAACCGATAGTAAATTTAACACAAAGTAGATAGCAACACGTTTAATTCAAATGGGAGGTAGAGAAATGTTGCGTTCCAGTAATCCGTTTCGTTTTCGACTTTAATACACTATTTTGTACAGTGTATTCTGTGAGTTTTTGTTTTTTTTTTCTAAGATTTGGTCTTTAGATTTTGTCGTCGTTGATTTGACTATTTAATCTGCTGTGAATGTTGATTTTGAATGTATCATTTTCACTGTAATGTTTGCGCATTTGTTTTGAATTTATCGTTCATTGTTTGTTTTTCTATTTGTTTACAGTTCTGAAATCAGAAATGCAATAAAGGCACTGAATTTTGAAAGAAAAAAAGTCAAGTTATTCTGAGAGAAAAAAAAAAATCTGGGTCAATTGGCAGTTTTTTTGTTTTTATTTAAAGCTTAAAAGACTTGCACAATATATATTAATGTGGACAGTATACATAGCAACATCTGTTGAGACCTTCATTCATTCATTTTTCTTTGTCCCTTTATTAATCAGGGGTCGCCACAGCGGAATGAACCACCCTGTTAAGACCTTACTTAAGTTATTTAAAGGGAAGTATGTATGTATGTTATTGTATGTGAAGCTTCAGCTTAAAATACCCCATAAATAATGTTTTATAATTCTTTGAAACTGCCCCTTTTATGGGGTGTTGTGGCATGCGTAAATAAATCGCGCTTTTCACGCATAAGACGCGTGAACATTTTGAGTTGACTCGATTTATTCGCGCGTCAAATTCACTTCACAATAGACGCAGATTCGCATCATGGGCACGGCTTCTGTCTGCCCGGTGAGTCTAGTTTCATTGCTAAATTGCTAACATGGTTTTTATCGAAAGAGTAGCTGTGCTTTGTGATTTAGGAAGACTGAAACACAGCGTGGATTTGTTCGGCACCGTGTCTGAGTTCACTAGATCCTTTCAGAGGTGCACCCAGCTCTGTGAGTTCATCAACTCCTCCAGAAACTATACCTGGATGATGAAAGCTTTCAGCGGTGCTTCTTGACTGATTTCCCCTCGGGACACCAACTGCAGGTGCTACGTCATAATCACGCCCCTACAATAGCAAGCTCCTGATTGGTTAACGCTGCACGAATGTCCGCTAAAGTTTAGATTTTCCAACTCGAGCGATTCGCGTGTTAATCTCGGCAAACCGCTCAATTCGCGCCGCTTCATTCACGTGAATTGCGTCATTCGTGCCACCTCATTCGCGAGAATAGTGCCAAAGGATGTCTATTCGCGTCTTTGCATTGACTTAACATATAAATCACTCGTGCTTAACACTTCATCTGCGTCTGGTTTGAACGCACCATTAGGCTTTGATCCTAATTATGCCGTTTTGGTTACTGTCACTTTAAATTCAAATGAGAATGTGCTCTTTTCAAAAGAGGGCGGAGCATGCCTGTGTGTCAGCATAGTGGCAGATTCAAAACAGGACTAACCTCCTATGCTAATGAGGGAGAGATCGTCACTAAGGGCAGGACTTTCCCCCTCTGATGACACATACAAAGGGAGAATGTCAATCAAAGTGTTTCTGCAGACTGTTTTTCTCAAGTGTGATTACAAAAAATAGAATTGATTCAATTTTACCATTAGAGGCTGCTATATTCACAGACTGTTACCACACAACTGTGTTTAAACACCTTATAAAAGTGATTTTTGCATAATAGGTCCCCTTTACCCATTTTGAAGGCCTTAAAACTGAGTTGAAGACATTTTAAGGACCAGCGTGGAACGTGATTGTGTGTAATATTAGAAGTAAAGCTGTTATTTCTTCAGTATTGGTGCTGAAGTATTGGTTCAGTATTGATCAGATGGAGTCTCTCAGCTCTGTCTTATGCTGATCTTCGCTGCTATTATTAGAAACTAAGCCAGTTAATCATTTGAAGCAGACACTAAAGTCAGTCCAGCAACCCCTAATGTATTAATGAAACACCTACTGAATCAATTCCAGAATTAAAAATATTGTTGCCGTTTTAGGAAAAACATGTGGCAAAAATGCAAGCAACACATTCAGTGAGATTCATTTAAAGTGTTTATGTTATTCAAGAAAAGTGCTAAAAGTAATCTTTTTACTGAATGTAATTCCTCCCAATATTTGTATTGCTTTGTGTTTCAGAAATTGTGGTCACACTGAAATATTTTTATGCTGTCACAATTTTAGACACATCAGCAAAAATCAGCCAGTACTGAAGCATTAGAAAATTTTCATTAAATAAAAAACAAACAAAATAATTTATGCTGACTCGTTCATTCATTTTCCTTCGGCTTAGTCCCTTGTTCATCAGGGGTCGCCACAGCGGAATGAACCGCCAACTATTCCAGCATATGTTTTACAAGGTGGATGCCCTTCCAGCCGCAACCAAGTACTGGGAAACACCCATACAGACTCATTCACACATGCACTCATACACTATACGGCCAATTTAGCTTATTCAATTCACCTATAGCGCAGGTCTTTGGACTGTGGGGGAAACCGGAGCATGTCTTATAATATATTATACTATATTATGCAGTCGTAATGTGTCCCATCCTAGTGGTAAATTTAAAAAAAGTATCATAGTACTCTTTTCTTTAAAAAAGAAAATAAATTGTGCCCCGTTTATTCTTCTGAAACATTTCAAACGTCTAATCCACTCACCGAGATTTCATTCATTGGAACACAACAACAACGACAATATCATCAAGTAAGATTCATACAATTAAAAAACGTTTCGACTTTTTATTCCTGGGTTTAATAAATGTGCTTTAATAAATAAAATATATTTACTTGACATAATATGTTTTATTTTAACATAGCTATTTTTTGTAACTATTTTAACTTGAATTAAATGCATTGTTAGACTTGATGGACTGGGACTGAAGTGCATTGGTTTCCTCATACTGTTGCATTAAGGGAAGACTGAGGCTCAGAATAATGAGGTTAAGCTGCTCTAATCTTTCTGGTTATCAGTTAGGAAACGAGCTAACAGGCTAAAGCAGAGCAGGAATAAAACAACAATATACTTATTGACCTACTGTACATACACAAACAGAAAAACTGTATTTAGACTTGGGCAAATTGATTTTAATTTGCTAAATAATTGCCAGTGGTGCTTTCCTCACATGGCAGAACTGACTGTGCTCCTTTCTGAAAAACTATCTATGAATTTAGACATTCTATACATGCCACCCAATGATATAATGTACAGTTTTTGCTTTATTAAATACAAGTACTGGGGCGTCACGGTGGTGCAGTGGGTAGCACAATCACCTCACAGCAAGAAGGTCGCTGGTTTGAGCCCCGACTGGGTCAGTTGGCATTTCTGTGTGGAGTGGGTGTCCTCCGTGTGCTCCGGTTTCCCCCCACAGTCGAAAGACATGCGCTATAGGGGACTTGAATAAACTAAATTGGTCATAGTGTATGAGTGTGTCTGAGTGTGTATACTGTTTCCCAGCATTGGGTTGCAGCTGGAAGGGCATCCGATGCGTAAAACAGATGCTGGATGAGTTGGCGGTTCATTCTGCTGTGGCGACCCCTGATTAATAAAGGGACTAAGCTGAAAAGGAAATGAATGAATGAATATATAAGTACTTTATATAAGTACTTTCTTTCAGAAGCATGCAAATTAAAAACTGATCCAACAAAAACTATTGTGAAACTGGAATATTACTTTGAAAATAACTTTTTGTGACCAAAATGAACATTTGTAAGAGGAGAGAGAGACAAGTAAACAAAACTATAAATAAATCATGGATCTGGGTGCTATCTGTGGGAAAGTTCTGGTATAACACCTAAACATTAGCAGAAAACATACACATTTTTATTATACTAACTTTGAATCTGGAACAGAAATTGAATTTCGTTCGTTCCTTCCCTCATTAGTTCCTTCTTTCGTTTGTTCCTTCCTTCCTTCCCTCATTAGTTCCTTCCTTCATTGGTTCTTTCCTTCGTTCGTTCCTTCATTCATTCATTCCTACATACCTTCCTGTTCCTTCATTCATTCCTACCTACCTTCCTTCGTTCTTTCCTTCCTTCCTTCATTCATTCATTCATTCCTACCTACCTTTCCTCCGGTTCCTTCCTTTGTTCATTCTTTCATGATTTCTTTCTTTCATTCATTATTTCTTCATTCCTTCATTCGTACCTTCCTTCTTTTGTTCCTTCCTTCCTTTGTTTCTTCCTTCGTTCGTTTGTTCCTTAATTACTTCCTTCTTTCGCTCCATTCCTTTTGTTCCTTCTTTCCTTCCTTCCTTCGTTCATTCATTCCTTTTTTAATCCTTCTTTCCTGTTGTTCCTTCGTTCGCTCCTTCATTTTTTCTTTCTTTCCTTCGTTCTTTTGTTTCTTTCTTCATTCCATTGTTCCTTCCTTTTTTCACTCCTTCCTTCGTTCCTTGCTTTGTTCTTTCCTTCCTTACTTTGTTCGTTCGTTCCTTCCTCTGTTCTCTTTCATTCCTTCCTTTGCTCGTTCCTTCCTTCTTTCGTTCGTTCCTTCCTCTGTTCCCTTTCGTTCATTTCTCCTTTTGTTTGTTCCTTACTTCCTTTGTTCTTTCTTTCTTTCGTTCCTTCCTTCCTTCTTTCATTCCTTGCTTTCTTCCTTCGTAAATAAAGAATTTACACAGCAATTTTCTAAAGCAACAGGCTCATGACAACTTGTAATTATTTTGATGAATTAGTTTGACACATATAATGTTTGCATAAAATACTTACCCTTTCCTTACATGGAGTATTTTTCTAGGAATGCACAAATGAATGTATTCACAGAATGAATTCTAGGAACGTAAAACACATTTTCCCATGAAGCAAAAGCTGAATGGACATAAATATCTGAGAACAACAGAAATGCCAGCGATCATTAAAAGCACACACAACAAGAACATTTTTATTTTATCTTGTTGTTTATTAGAGTCGAACGGCACCAGTGTACCATAACTGAGATTTCATTTTGCTACATAAATTTTTCCAACAATCAGTACCATTCTGAGGCCAAGCAGGAAGAAAAAGAGGAAGAAGAAGAGGAAGAAACGCTTTCATGTGTCCTACAGAAAGGCTTTGGCACCTTCGCACGTTCCATCAAGAATGCCCAGAGTCTCCAAAACAGATTCAAGTCAATAGAGTCATTCTACCGTCTTCATCAGACCACATCATGCCCAAACTAATCATTTAAACACATAGCTTATATATATTGAGGAATGTAGTTTTGCAGTCAGCGGTTGACACGCTTTAACACTTGGAGTCTCTCAGTCATACATATATAGACATAGGTATTGATACGGCCTGTGTATGTGTTCGCATACAATTCAGTCTGAAGCAGATTGGCTTCAAATGATTGAAAATGTGCAGCCAAGCTTAAACCAGTTAAGATCTGCAGTACTAGTTACATACTCGTAGAGGGCGCTAGAGAGCCCGTCGTTTAGTTGAAACTGTGCTGAACTCTATTAAAGTGCCGTAAACATGGATCCTAACTCCAAACTATTAAATAATGTCTCAAAGTCCAAGACGTCGATTACTATAGCCAAGCTTTATATTAATCGGGAAAAATCACAAACGTCAAGCAAAAATGCACCGCTAAACGATTCTCAGTAATTAGCGTTTCATAATTAGTATATTTAAATAGAGTGGTTATTACTCCAGACGCTATTAGTGTTCCGTATAATTAGTTATTTAAAAGAAAATCATTCAATATTGATTTGTTTTGATCAAGTACGTGTTTTAATTGTTTGTCATCTGCTAGGCGAATTTGTTGACTTATAAGCTCGTGTGAGTTTTTCGGAAATACAGAACGCTAATAGTCGCCCAAAACACTGGTGTCAGATTCATCCTTTATAAAAGATGCTTCGATTCAGTACAACATGCAACCCTGATCCTATTGAAGCTGTTTCCACCGCTGGATTATAAAAACAAAAAGATGCTACTTTTTTTTTTTATATTAATCGTATTTTTTTTTTCTCGCAATCAGGAGTTTCTTACATAATTACATTTTTTTTCTTTCTTGAATTTCTGAATCTATTTCTCACAATGAAAATGGTTACATGAAGTTACATTTTTTTTCTTGCGTTTCTGAGTTATAAGATTAAAACTCATAAATGTAAACACACGGAATTGTGAGATTAAAACGTTTTTTTTTTCTTTTTTTCGCTTTGACAGTGATAACTGTAATACAAAAAAAGCAAGAATTAAAAAATTGAAGCTTGGAAAACACATAAATAAAAATTCTAGGCCAAAAGCGAAAATTCTGGATGCACGTGGCTGAAAAAAAAAAAAAGATTTCATTAAGGTAATTTTAAGAAGGTAATTTTGTAAAACAACAAATTTCCGGACAGTAATTTTCTCCAGCCGAAAATTCAATGCATCCCTAAAAAAAACAAAACTATGAGATTAAGTTAACTTATCTTGAAAATTTTTTTTTTGAATTCATAATTTTGAGATAATTTTAACATTTTCCTAGCAATTCCAAGATTATATTTAATTTAACATTTATATCTTGCAATCAAAATTGTGAAAGGTCAGAAATCCAAGAAATAAACATACAATTGAAAAAAAAAAAAAGGTTGAGTTTCAGTTCCAAATTCGGTATTTTATAATTTCGCATACAGCAATCGTCTTTTTTTTAAAAGTTTGGGATACAAAGTTGCAATTCTGAAAAAATGAAACAAGAAAAAAAAAAGTCAAAATATTTTTTTTGTTCGTTTCGTTTTTTCAGAAGTTTGAGATACAAAGTTGCAATTCTGAAAAAACAAAACAAACAAACAAACAAACAAAATAAAGAATCATTTGCGAGATAAAAAGCTGCAATTTCAGTCTATTTTTTTAATCCTGTGGTGAAAACGAGCTTCCATACGACCCTTATTTCACATAAAGCAAGAATTGAAGAACAATAAATAAAACAAATGCTATCAATATGTGTTGTAAACAAACATAACGACATGTATTTACAAACAGAAATAGCAAAATATAATGTACATTTGAAAAAAAAAAAGCTGCCATGGACTCCTTCAAACTGAACAGCACTGAGTAAGAGGGAGTATCTAGTGTTTCACAAGCAACAAAACAGGCCATCTTTGCGTCCTGCACACATCTGAGGCACAAAAACTGCTCTCATTTCAGAGGTTAAACTGCAGAAGCCACTTTCTGCCTTCGCAAATACAAATCGTTGACAGTGGCACAGAGAGAAGAAAAAAACAAACAAAAGCAAAATCGCACCAAATCAGTCCAATTTCATCACAAATGAAGAAGAAATAAAGGGTTTATTCTGAGATCTCATTTGTTAACATGTTAAGTGGATTAGTTAATCTAATGACAAACAATATTTCTGCAGCACTGATCGATCTATATTTCAACATTTACAAAACATTACTGAAATCAAAAGTTGCATCTGTTACTAATAAATAATGCACTGTTTTTAAGTTGAGCAAAGATTGAAACGCATAGCTTTTATTGTTAGCTCATGTTAGTTAATGCAGTGTTTCCCAACCCTGTTCCTGAAGGCACACCCAACACATTTTCAACCTCTCCTTAATCAAAAATACCTGAATAAACTCATCAGAACATTAGAAGAGACTCCAAAACCTCAAATGAATAGTTCAGATAAGGGAGACATCCAAAATATGTACTGTTGGTGTGCCTCCAGGAACAGGGTTGGGAAACACTGAGTTAACGCATCCACAAATGCTAACAAATGAGATCTTTTTGTAAACAGTTCCATAAATTAGACTTCTTTCTGCCAAACTAGACGCATATGGAGGGAAATTTGAATAAACTGTTCCATTTCTTTCATTTTTTCTTTCAAAATAGCAATATAATCATATTTTTATCACAATGTTTTGTTTAAAAGGCATCATTAAGGCCATCATTTACTCATAACTCAAGTGGTTCAAAACTTTTTATGAGTTTCTTTCTTCTGCTGAACACAAAACAAGATATTCTGAGGAATGTTAGGGGGGAAAAAACAGCCATTGACTTCAATTGTAGTAATAAACAAAATACAATTGAAGTCAATGGCTCAGTATATCTTCATTTGTGTTCAACAGAGGAAAGAACAGATGAGGCAATGATGAAAGAATTTCAGATTTTGGGTGAACTGCCCCTTTAAGGTTATCCATCTAAACCTAGTTTGTTTAGTTGAAACACTAGTACGAACATTCAGAAACAGGGCTGCGGGACACTTTAAGGCTCTTTTCTCAAAGATGAAGGAGCTTTGTATGGATTGACTTATGATGAGATGCGTTTCTACAGATGCTTTGATGGGCTGGTGAAGTTCATTAACTGTTTGACTTTATCATGTAGGTCCATACCAATATTACCATTACCAAGGTAATTTTCAAATGATATGTAACTAATAAATTGATTAGATATGCTACAGTTCATCCAAAATTGAAAATATTTCCTCATCCTCCATTTGTTTTAAACCTTCTGTTGAACACGAACAGGAAGATATACTAAAGTATGCTGGGGAAAAAACAGCCATTAACTACCTTGTTCCTGTCAATTTTTCCAGCATTCTTCAGAATATCTTCCTTTGTGTTCAACGGAAGAAAGAAACTCATAAATAAGTATAAAATAATGAGGGAAATTTTCATTTTTGGGTGAACTCTTTAACTTAAAGGTCTCTTGATATGTGGTTTAAATAGCAATGACCTTCATTTACATCTTCATTTACAGCATGTAAATAAACTCAAATGTAGAAGAGATAGTGCCAGTTGAGATTAAATAACTCCGAATAGACGCAGTAAATCAGCAGCGACTGAATAAACAAAAGGCTTCATTGTGAACGAGACTTTCTGCTCATTTCCACTAAAGGCTCAGTTATATCTGTCCCTGATGATGATGGTGGTGGTGATGAAGAAACATCAGGCTGTTTGGTCGTCTACCCTGTTTGTGTAAGAACTTCACAGTAAATGCTGTAAATAGCAGGAGCGTGGGTCGGTCAATGAGTGAACAGTGGAGGAAGCAGAAGTGAATGTGATGCACATTTAGAGCTGTGCTGAAAAATAGTTCGAGTTTTTCAGTTCTGTCTTGACCCGATTCTGAGATGCGCGTTTAACAGCTCTAGGCTAGTTTTTAACAGCAGATGGCGCTCTAGACTAGTTTTTAACAGCAGACGGCGCTCTAGGCTAGTTTTTAACAGCTGGCAGCACTCTAGGCTAGTTTTTAGCAGCAGACGGCGCTCTAGACTAGTGTTTAACAGCAGACGGCGCTCTAGACTAGTGTTTAACTGCAGACGGCGCTCTAGGCAAGTGTTTAACTGCAGACGGTGCTCTAGGCTAGTGTTAAACAGCAAATAAAACTAAAATGTGTTGTTAAAACTACCCTACAGCATCGTCTGCAGTTTAAGACTAGCCTAGAGCTGTTAAAAAACTAGCCAAGAATGCTGTCTGCTGTTAAAAACTAGCCTAAACTAGCCAAAAGAGGTATCTGCTGTTAAATTATAGCCTAGAGTGCTGTCTGCTGTTAAAAACTAGCCTAGAGCTGTTAAAAACTAGCCAAAAGCACCATCTGCTGTTCAAAACTAGCCTAGAACTGTTAAAAACTAGCCTAGAGTGCCATCTGCTGTGAAAAATTAGCTTAGAGCAGTTAAAAACTACCCAAAAGTGCCATCTGCTGTTCAAAACTAGCCTCGAGCAGTAAAAAAAAACTAGCCTAGAGTGCTGTCTGCGGTTAAAAACTAGCCTAGAGCACCGTCAGCGGTTTAAAACTAGCCTAGAGCTGTTAAAAATTAGCCTAGAGCACCGTCTGCTGTTAAAAAATAGCCTAGAGCGCCATCTGCTGTTAAAAACTAGCCTAGGAAACAAAATGCTGTTAAAAATTAGCCTAGAGTGCTATCTGCTGTTAAAAACTAGCCTAGAGCTGTAAAAAACTAGCTTAGAGTGCCATCTGGTGTTAAAAACTAGCCTAGAGCGCCATCTGCTGTTAAAAACTAGCCTAAAGCACCGTCAAGCAGTAGCCTAGTCTAGGCTAGTTTTTAACAGCAGATGGCGCTCTAGACTAGTTTTTAACAGCAGACAGTGCTTTTGGCTAGTTTTTAACAGCTCTAGGCCAGTTTTTAACAGCAGATGGCACTCTAGAGCAGCATCTGCTCTTAAAAACTAACCAAAGGCGCCATCTGCTGTTAACAACTAGCCTGGAACTGTTCAAAACTAGCCTAGAGCACAATCTGCTGTTAAAAACTAGCTAGGAGCACCATCTACTGTTAAAAACTAATCTCAGAATTGAATCAAGAGAGACCCGTGACACATTTTAAAAGTCTCGAAAGATTTTTTTCACCACAAATCTTAACACATTGAATGAATGTTAGGTTTCTCAGTGAAGTCTTATGGAATGTACGCATAATACAGTGTGGAAGTGACTATAGTGTGATAGTGAATAACACTGTGTAGTGTGAATATAAGAGAACTGTGCAGTCCAGACCATCTGAATGCAAACCACGGGTCACGTTCAGGTTTGCGAAAGACATCCAACATCATGTTTCTTCTGATGAGAGGATGAGAGCTACCTTAATGAATGATCATTGGTTTGATGGAGAATGAAAGGAGTGGATGGAATGATAGAGGAGGAATAGAGGAGTTTTTAGGGTTGCTCTTCCTTTTTCTTTAGGGAAATGCGCTTCTTTCTGGCTGCTAGCATCTCGTAGAAAGGATCAACACTCACAGCAGATCTGCAAGACAAACAAAATCAGGTCATGTTTCACACTTGACCACATAAAAACATGGAAAAAAGAAGAAAAAATTACGGTAAAAAACGTTGCAGCTGTGGTTGCCAGAATGTTAACATTAGACATATGGTACATATAAAATATATGATGCCTTTTAAAATGTACAGTTAACTACCATGTTCTATTAATTTATACAATATTAATATACTAACAGTTTGAAGTATTAACATCTACATTGTATATTTAAAATACACAAATAAAAACACAA
>CAIGQV010019270.1:5807054-5829228 GCA_903798115.1 Danio jaintianensis
ACAACAATATTTATTATTTCCTACATTCAAAAAGTCTTATAAAAAAAGAAAGTAAGAACAAAAATAGAATTGTCAAGGCTTAATTGCATTTGTCTTCAAATCTTAAAATATTCTTCGGTTCTTTAAAAACATAAATACATCAAGTATAAAATCAAAAATATAACAAAATGTCATAATTTACAAGTTACACTGTAACTGTAAGCTGGCAGATATTACAGCAGAGTAAGCTTATTTTATCAAGATGTAACAGTACTATGAACTATATGACAACCAAAAGGAGACATATTTGGAACAATACAGTAGTTAAAAAAAAACGTATAATGGAAATATATGTGTATGTGGAGATACAGTGAGTTCAATTTACTCTGAATCAATCAGAATAATACTTGCTTTTATTAAGGGCACTTGGTATTACAGGGATCTCTTGACTGAAAGAGTCTATAAACACTAACCAAAGGGAACATTGACAGGGCACCTAACATAGAGCCCAGCTGCACCACAGCTCCACACCACACGAGGGCGCTGTGGCCTTCATCTCGTAGGATCACACCAATAATCACCTTCACATAGGACAGAGAGAGGACAAATATGACCCAGGTTATGACCTAAAGACGAAGGGAGGAAAAGAACAGAGATATTTTGGGATTAAGTACGCAAAAGCAAGGTAAACACCAATGTCTGTGTATTTACATTAATGCATTGCACTTGCAAAAAAAAACAAAAAACTACTAGAGTCTTACAATGAGTGCTGCTCCGAGATCATCGTTGATCAGCAAAGGACAAGGGCTTAGTGCTGCCATGGCCATTATATATGCTCCAAACCCTGTTCCTGTTGCTGTCAGAATACCCATTAGCACCAGAGACCTTGGGTGTATTTAAAGAAAGCATGTCAGCCAGTCAAACGTTTCTTGAAAAAGTAGTTGCATGAATTTGACTTAACCAGGGTGTCTCCAACATGACTGACAGAGCGAAATATGTAAGCTCCACCCTAATCAAAGATACCTGAACCAGCTAATCAAGGTATTCAGGATTACTCAACCCTTTTCACATTTCTGGGTTTCTCAGCAGCAGAAGTCGTCATAGTTGGTAAACTTATAGTGCAGTGGGAGAGTACAACAAATATATTGTTTACAATCCTATTTGCTCAAATAATAAAAGAACAACTCAACGATAATGTTATCAAGACTTAAAAAATAAAAATAAAAATGTGTGAGACTAATAACGGCAGCCAGAAGTGAGAATAATGTCAAATTTACTGTCCCACCCATAGACGCTGCATTAGAAACACCCTGCATAAGCGGTAATACATTTTTAAATACATATAAATGTACATATGTTTTTTTTTTAAATGTAATATTAAACACTTTCAAGGATTTAAGATGCCGATGACTGTTAAACATGTCATACCAGTCTTGTGAATAGGATCTATAAGTTGTTTTCACAACGCATCATCAGTCGTCCATATTGGAAGCACAGAATGTAAACAATTCCACTAAACCAAATTCAATTAGCATATTTTGCAGATTTTTGTTGCTGAAAATGGTCAATTGCGGTCTTGTTTTGGGCTGTACTAATCTGTCAGACTGGAAAAAAAACATTTAGAGCACTATAGACTGCCAAAAGTTATAACAAATTAAGCAAACATCAGAAAAGAAAAATCAGTGTGAGGAACAAAAAGTGTTTGTAGCCAAACTGACGCAGGATCTCGAGAACAAAAGTCTTGACAACATTCAAGTTTGTTCCTATTTCGTTAAGTAGGTGAAATATTTGGCAATTATCTTAATTAAAGGCGTAGTTCCCCAAAAATGAGAATTCATTCACTATTTACTCACCCCCATGTGGTTCCAAACCTTTATGAGTTTCTTTATTCTGTTGAACTCAAAATAAGACATTTTGAAGAAACCTAAAAATATATAACCATTGACGTAGGGAAATATAAATACTATGGAAGTCAATGGTTACAAGTTTTCAGCTTTCTTTTTAAATATCTTCTTTTGTGTTTAGCTGAAGAAAGAAACTCATAAAGATTTGGAACAAGTAAAGGGTGAATAAATGATGACAGAATTAAAAAAATTTTGGTGAACAGTTCATTTAATGAGTTTCATTAGCTAATTCGGGTGTGTATAAAAAGAGTTAGACATAAACTCTGCCAGAACAGGTTTGACCACCACTGGTCTAATCAAATGCTGCATCCAAAATCGCATACTTCCATACTATATAGTACGCTAAAAACAGTATTAGAGCTGAGTAGTATGTATGAATTCATAGAATTCGAAAAACAGTATGTGAGAAGTTCCCGGATGACCTACTACTTTCGGCGAGTGTGCATCTGATAGACTCTATGCTATCCCATGATGCAACCCAAGATAATTCATGAGTAGGAGTGAATCGACGCAACTGACGTGGGTAAGTAGTACGTCCGAGTTCCTTTCATACTACTCACATTTATACTATAACATACTTTTCTAACTGTCGTGTAGTAAATTCAAATTCAAATGTAGTACCTACTGAGAAGTAGGCGATTTCGGACAGAGCCAAAGTGTGTCATTATTCTCACCTGATTGGTACAAAAATGGCAATGAAGCAAGCCACTGGATTGGCAACTGAGGACAAGGTGGCTGCAAGATGATAGGCCTGATTTCCATACGGCAAGCAGGAGTAAGACTGGACAGAGGGCAGAACTGCATTGGTCAACGCATTTACCCAGGCCAGAACTACAAAAATAAAGACCAGCTCTGTTCTGCTGTAGGTTCCTTTCCCAAATGAGCTACACTGTTTTATTGCTGACCCCTCTGGGAAATCTAGCATGGGCTTCTGCTCTGGAGTTTCGTTGTTGGGGGATTGACTTAAATCAATCTTCTCCACCCGCAGGGAATCGTCAATATAACCTTTCATGCTCTTGTGTTCCCGCGCCACAGCTGGATGCAGGTTGAGTAACAAAAAAGCCCCCAGACACACCGTCATCATAGCACTGAGGAATAAGAAGAAACCTTGAGTGGAAAAGTTGGCTGGCTGATAGTGTGCCTCTAGTAAACTCTGGGATGTGTTCCCTGAGCTAAAGTTTGCATTAGCACTAGCATTTTTACAGTGCACCACTCCAACACCTTGGACGAGAGCCACCAGAGCTGGAACCAAACCGCTGAGACCTTCTCCGATGAAGTAAGTGGTGAGATACTGAGGCTGCAAATGCATCATAAAGGGCAGAAAGGTGACGGATGATGTGCAGTCCACCACAGACAGCAGAAAACTGAGCGACAGTAATGCAGCGCTGTGTTCTCCATCTCCAAAAGTAAGTGTGTGCTTCCAGAGGAAGGCCAGGAGGAAGGTGGCCACGACACCGACAGCCACAATGGTGTAGATAACGGGCCGCTCGTCCAGCACGCCCGGTCTGAAGCGGTGCATGAGCGTGATGAACAGAGGCCCGATGTTGGCCATCTGGATGATGATGGTGAGGTAGGAGGGCAGAAACCAGCCCTCTGGGATGGCAGGGACGATCAGAGGAAGCTCCACCCACATCCCGTTGATGGCCACCCATGATCCAATGCCAAAGAGGCAGGCCAATACGTGCGTGAACAGCGACATGATGAAGGCACTGATGTCCACACCTCCAAAAGGCAACTGATTTTTAAAGTTTATCTGAAAGATGGAAGCACAGGTATAGTGGTTATTTTAATATCAGCTCCTTTTTCAATTGGTCTTCATACACCGTTTGTTTGTTTGTTTATATTTATGCATGTGTACTCTTACATAAATTACATTGACTTGCTTGTATTATACCTATGATGAAAAATCAAGCTTTGGAAGATGTTTGGACAGAAATCTGTTAAAGTATAGTGTGTACACAGTCAAACTGGAGTGATTTTTAGATATCTGAAAATTAAACCAGGATCCAAAACCCAGTGATTTTGAGGATAACCGCACCGTAACGATATTGATTGACAGGTGCGTATTATCATGTCCACAAGACAGGATTTGCAAAGAAACTGGGATTAGAAGATCTGTTCCAACTATCAGTGATCACCTCAAGGTGTTTTACAAGTTTAAAAGGTTCTCAAAACAGTGCATGTTAAAGTGTTTATTTTAATATCATCTACTGTTTTATTGGTCTTCAAGCACTGTCTGTTTTATCACATCTCGTTCCCTAACCTGTATGTCTCTTTCTTATTTATGTATGTGTGCTCTTCATAAATTTTTATGAAAAAATTTTTATTATACAAAAAAATTTTGTAGTTCTTCCTTGCCTGACACACCCATTTCCACTTATGAGCTGAATATATATACATATATATATATATATATATATATATACACTATTACAAATATAATAATAACAATAGTATAAAAGGGGCAGCGCGGTGGCGCAGTGGGTAGTGCTGTCGCCTCACAGCAAGAAGGTCGCTGGTTCAAGGCTTGGTTGGGTCAGTTGGCATTTCTGTGTGGGGTTTGCATGTTCTCCCCGTGTTCGCTCTGGGTGCTCCGGTTTCCCCCACAAGTCCAAAGACATGCGCTATAGGTGAATTGGGTAAGCTAAATCAGTGTATGTGATCTAAATGGCCTTAGTGTATGTGTGTGAATAGCAGTGTATGGGTGTTTCCCAGTGATGGGTTGCGGCTGGAGGGGCATCTGCTGCGGAATGAATGAATGAACAATAGTATAAAAAATATAAGAGTAAATAAAATGTACTGCATGAAAGCATGTTGCTAGCATTAGTTCCAACTACACAAGTTTGTTGTTTGCAAATGTTTGTTGGAACTGTGGTTTTAGGAATTGTAGAACTATGTTGGTAATGATGGAATCCACATAGTTAAAAACCACAGTGGACTAACAGTTCTTTTGAGAAACATCATATTCTAAAACAGGGGTGTTCAGTTTACCCCAGAGGGCCAATTTCATGTAGAGTTTGGCTCCAAAACACCTGCCTAGAAGTTTCCAGCAATCCAGATATCCTTGATTGGCTGGTTCAGATGTAAACCTTGTTGTGGTCTTCTGAAGTATAATATAATATATTATAATATTCTGTAGTATAATATAATATATTCTGTACATTTTCCATTCATTCATTCATTTTCTTTTCGGCTTAGTCCCTTTATTAATCTGGGGTCGCCACAGCGGGATGAACCGCCAACTTATCCAGCATATGTTTTACGCAGCGGATGCCCTTCTTCAATTTGAAAAAAATATATTTATTTATTAAAAAATATCATTGTCCTAAAGGTCAAAATAATATAAATAACAAACCTCTAAAATAAAGCAGCTAAATTTAAATTCAATCCTCATATCTATTTTGCATGAAGAAACAACATCATCTTCATCACATACTCTGTGAATATCGGTTTTAACTCTTTACTTTTAACTTAACTTAAACTTAACTTTTAATTAATATTTTCTAATGCTAATGGTACCTGCTTAACATAAGCATAAAAAGTGTTTACCAAGACAGTATTCGTGTGTGTGTGTGTGCGCGTGCGTGTGTGTGGAGTGTGCTAGTGTGAGCCTATAGATTGTCTGGTCTATTAAAGGTGCCATTTAATGAAAATCTGGACATAGCTAGGCATAGCTGAATAATAAGAGTTCAGTTCATGGAAATGGCCACACCATGAGCCTCAAACACCATTATTTCCTCATTCTCATGTAAATCCTGTGAGTGTAAAATACCTGTGAAAAACAGGCCAATCGTAACAAAACACTGACTCTGATCCACATGGGATCATTAATATGCACACCCCAGACTGCATTTGATTGGCCAATGTTTCCTAGCGAGGTTACAATAAAAACAAATTTCCCCCTTTTTAAAAAAAGTGTATGTTAAACTTACTATACACATGGGACTCTTATTTGCCGCACAATGTCTTTAAATTTTTTTCTTTACATTATTACATTTAACAATGCTGAAAGATGCTGAATGGTAGTGCTAGTGTACATAAACAGAAAAAAAACTATGTTTAAAATTCAAAAGCTGTTAAAATTACTGTAAAAACAGGAGGGTTAGTTACAGCTAAGCTCTACTGGAAAGCAACCCTGTGGAAGCATATTAGGACATCCCTATGGGGTATATGCACAGCTAGTGTTTCTTCCCATATCGATAAACTTCCGGTGAACGGTTAATGTGACTTTTCAGTTTCAGTTTTATACAGTTAATTTTTTTTGCATCGATGTTGAAATGTAATTAAAATATAATCAGTTAAATAGACTTCAGCGTTCATTTATTTGTTCAAGCGTAAAACGAGATGAAAAGCCGTTTACATGCATGCGCCGTCAGGATCAGCAGGCGAGCGCAGAAACTCCTTTGAAAATACTGGGGTAAAATTAATTTTCATATTTTAAAGAGATGGCAGGGAAAAATTTAATGCAGTGCTTCTTTAAGATTCTGAGATCCACTTTATATCGTTTGTCAATCAGGAAGTGAAGATCGTTGATTTTTAAAGAAAACAGACAAGAAACACAAGAAAATGTGCCGATTTTGTAATGGCATACAGTTCACCGGAAGCGTTTGACCCGGGTTACTGAAAATTAAAAGTCCTTCTGCATACTTTTGCATTTACCCTATTGTTTGCATTAGCATGCACCATTAATTACATAGAAAGTACATTTTTATTATATGTTGAAGTCAGAATTATTAGCCTTTCTGAATTATTAGCCCCCCTGATATTTTTCCCCAATTTCTGTTTAATGGAAAGAAGATTTTTTTCAACACATTTTTAAACACAATAGTTTTAATAACTTACTTCTAATAACTGATTTCTTTTATCTTTGCCATGATGACAGTACATCACATTTTACTAGATATTTTTCAAGACACTAGTATTCAGCTTAAAGTGCAATTTAAAGGCGTAAATATGTTAATTAGGCAGATCATTGAAGAACAGTGGTTTGTTCTGTAGACAATTGAAAAAATATATATTGCTTAAAGGGGCTAATAATATCGACCTTAATTTTTTTTTTACAAAATTAAAAACTGCTTTCATTCTAGCTGAAATAAAACAAATCAGACTTTCTCCAGAAGAAAAAATATTATAGGAAATACTGTGAAGTATTGTACTGTTAAACATCATTTGGGAAATATTTGAAAAAGAAAAAAAAATCACTGGAGGGGGGCTAATAATTTTAAGTTCAACTATATATATATATATATATATATATGTATGTTCCCTTAGCAGTTCCTTTTTTATATCCAAGTTCCCTATGACATTTCTCTTTTGTGTATATTACCTGAAATCCTGCATTGCATCAGAGACGTCACATGACCTGTCCCATTCAAACTTACTACTAAACCCAAACAGCAGCACAGGTTACTCATAAACTCACAATACTACACCAAGAGTTCCTGCAATCACCTTCACATTCAGCACAAACTCCTTCCTTGTGACATAACCATTTCCTTATTCCTGATTATATGATCATTTAACCAGTTTGTGTTCATATTAGCAGCTAAGGACTATTACCTGCCCTTGAATCTCCTTTTGCCTCATCGGTTTACAAAACACCACTCGGACACACACACACACACACACGCGCACACATATACATACATCCCACCTGATTCTCCTGAGGTTTCAGTACATTCTAACAGCAGTTTCATCAGCCTTCAGCGTGTGAGTTTGGGCTCTGTTTGTCTCGCTCTTTATATACCAGCTCCTCAGCTCTCTCTCTTTCTCTCTCTCTCTTGAAATTAATTCACCTGATGGTAACAAAAGCAGGCAGGCGGAAGCTGTGTGAAGTAGGGGTCCTTTATCCTAGTGGGCGAACATTCAAAATCATGTGCTCAGAGAGACTGAACAGGGAAAGCATGACACAGAGACTCCTCCTACTCCTCTCTTTCTCTCTCTCTCTCTCTCTCTCCTAACAACCTTGACACTGCACAAAACAGGAAGTGGTGTTTATTACATGACACAGTCTGAAGCAGCACCACCTCCTGACATTCAAATGATCCTTTAAAGGGACAGTTCACCCAAAAATGAAACTTTCCTCATTAATCACAATTAAGTGGCTCTAAACTTTTACGACTTTCTTCTTTTGTTGAACACAAAACAAGATATTCTGAAGAATGTTTGGGGAAAAAAGAGCAGATACACTTTTGTCATTTTTAAGATAAAGTCAGACACCCTTTTTGATCAAATTATTTAGCTCAATTGTATTGAATGCACCTTTTACATGTGTTTGTGTACTTAAAGGTGCTGTATGTATGTTCTCTTCTAAATCCTAAATATACCATAATATGTTTACAGATGCCAGATGCCAGATATTTAAGAAACATGTAAGTGAACGTGCCTGTTTATCGGAAAAACTATGCTAAAGTTAGTTATTCTCTGTATCCGGATGACCTACTAATTCTCATTTAATGGACACTACACTTCACTGTTAGACATTTTATTGTATTTTTGCGATTACTAACTGGCAGAACTGTTGCCAGCAATTTACTGCAACGGCCCCTTTACAGTACCTTACCTGTAAATGTGTTTTACAGTATCAGGGGCTTAGCGCAATTTCATTTTACAGTAAAATGGCCTTACCGCAACTTCTTTAAATGCCCTTTACCACACTGTAAAAAAATCCTGGTTGCCTTAAATTTTTAAGCTGAATCAAATTAACCCTATGACTTCATTGAGCTTATATTATGTTAAACTGACTTAAAACTGCTTGCATAATTTATAAAATTAAGTTAGAACATGATTAACTAAGTTACAATGAACTATCATTTTACTGTACTTTTACAGTAATTTCTTTTTTCATTTTACCCTGGCAGTGGAAAACCTTTATTTTTAAGATTTACTATTGAATTTAATCAATTCCAAACAAGTGACGAGATCATGTACAACAGTATTTTTATTGTTCATTGTTATTATATCCATTTTCAAGAGTTCACACTTAGCTGATGATTGATTATAAAGCTTGTTTGGCATGCTGTCCCGGGAGAGAGCCCTGAGCTCATAAGATCCTCAAGCCCGGGGCTCCCTCCCGTTTGCAAGGCGAGAGGGGAGTTTGAGCTCAGGTAGGTCTCTAGAACTCCGTTGCTGTAGTAGCTAATGAACAGATAGTGATTGCTCTTAAGAGATAACTACTTACTAGGAGCATGTCTATGGTGCCGATTTGGATTAGTCAATTAACTTAAGTTGCATGTTTTTGGACGGTGGGAGGAAACCGGAGAACCCGGGGGAAACCCACGAAACGTCGGCTGGCTTGGTAAGAACTAGAACCAGTGACGTTCTTGCTGTGAGGCAACAGTGCTAACCACTGGGCCACCGTGCCACCGATGTAGGAAAGGAGTAGGGGTGGAAGGGGGGATTCTTCAAAACGAAGATGGCTGTTATATGGAACTTAGGGTATTTATAGCAGCTTAGGAATCGTCTGATTGGTGAATCATAAATTGAATAATGCGGGACCAGCCGCAAGCAATCATAAGCACGTGATCCTCTCGAAATTAGTTTATAAATAAACTTCACTTAAATGGTTTACAAAAGTAATTTTCATTCATCAATCTATTTTAAATACATTTTGTTATACAAGATGTTAATTAATATTTTTTTTCATTAACGGTCTCATTTTTGTCTTCAACTACAGTAGCAGTACTTGACTACTTCGATTACAGTAGAATACCGCAAATTCCTAATATGCAGTAGGTTACTGTCAATGGCTGCGTCCGAAATCGCCTACTACTCAGTAGGTACTGCGTTTGATTTTGAATTCACTACTCGACCGTTAGAAAAGTATGTTCTATACAGTATGGATAGAACTCGGACGTACTACATCCACAATTTTTTCATGATCACATGACCTACCCACGTCAGTTGCGTCGCTTCACTCCCATTCATGAATTCTCTCGCAGGGCATCATGGGATAGTGTAGCGTGTATCGTATGCGCACTTCAGAATCTCATCGAAAGTAGTAAGTCATCCGAGTACTTTTCGCATAATGTTTTTCAAATTCTATGAATTCGGACATACTACTCGGCTTGCATACTGGTTTTAGCGCACTATATAGTATAGAAGTATGCAATTTCGGAAACAGCCCCAGTTTTAAAATGACCCACAATGCAGTGCATATTGCAGTACAGTAGTGAACTGTAAAGAATGGTATTTTACTGGGCGTTTTCGCAGTAAATAACTAAAATTGCGGCAGAGTCTAACAGTGTATCCCATGATGCCATGCGAGAGAATTCAGTAATGGGAGTGAAGCGACGCAACTGACACGGGTATAGGTCTTGTGATAATAACAAATGGCGGATGTAGTACATTCAAATTCCATTCATACTACTGACATTCATACTATATAGAACATACTTTTCTAACAATCGTGTAGTAAATTAAAAAGGTACCTGCACAAGTAGTAGGCGATTTCAGACACACCCTTTGTCTTTGTTTTGATCTGTGACTCCACCCACTGCCAGTTTACCCAATTCATTCATTCATTTATTTTCCTTCGGCTTAGTCCCTTTATTCATCAGGGGTCGCCACAGCGGAATGGACCACCAATTTATCCAGCAAATGTTTTACACAGCGGATGCCCTTCCAGCTGCAACCCAGTTCTGGGAAACACCCATACACACTCTCACATTCACACACACATACACTATGGCCAATTTAGTTTCTTCAATTCACCTATAGCGCATGTCTTTGGACTGTGGGGGAAACTGGAGCACCGGGAGGAAACCCACGTGAACACGGAGAGAACATGCAAACTCCACACAGAAATGTCAAATGGCCCAGCCGGGACTCGAATCAGTGACCTTCTTGCTGTGAGGCGACAGTGCTAACCACTGAGCCACCGTGTCGCCCAGTTTACCCAATTATATTTTGAAAAATGCGACTAGCACAGTAGCAGCCTCGGAAATGAGACGCAGTTTCAGAGTTATAAAAATTCACATGAGGTGGTTTTTAATTAGCAAATAATACAAATATTACAAACGCGAACATAAGCTGATCAGCTGTAAGGCTTGATCGTCAGGCACGGTCGCTCCTGTTGGTGTTGTCAATCTGGCAACCTGCATGTCCATATGGAAACAAATCGTCTCCAATATTTTGAATTTGGACTGCAATACCTAGTTCAACCACTCCTCAATCCTACACACCGCACCTTTAAATTCAGCAATCACAAATTCTGGAGGGACTGCTCAACACAACATCAGCCTGTTTTTCGATTAGTTGTATTAAATTTCGCTTTTTAATTAGAGAATTTGACGTTTGGCTTTGAGTAGAAACCCTGTGATTGGATTAAAAGCAGTGAACGCCTCTGTCTTCATCCACCTGCTTCTCAAGAAATACTTTCAAACAGTACAGTGGTTATATAAAGCTGCCATTGAAGTATGTCAAAGGTCATACATCACTGAATTACATTAGATCCTGAAAGCTTTTATTGTCACCTACACTCATGGGGAACACAATTACATATTATTTACACACTCTGAGAAACAACTGGCATTTGAGAAAGAAAATAGTGAAAGAAGTGTTTGTTTGTGTGTTCTGACTTCAGGAGAGCTGCTCTGATCACTGACTGTGCTCCATTAATCTAGAGTTCTGCTGATGATAACTATTATTGTTCATTTGGAGGACAGTATGTAACTGAGATAACATTTTATTCATGCACTGAATCCATTGCAATCCATTGTTGGGTCAAATATGAAGAAGCTAATCTGAGTCAAATGATTTTTTAATTGATTATTATTGAACTGCCTCCTCAGATATATGTATATATTTTTGTCTTCATTCACATTTTATGGTACATTTTAATGAACTTTTTTTTTCTTTTGTAAAAATTGTATCATACATAATTACAGTTGATTAGTAAAAATGACTAAAACATGTTTTGTGTGTGTTTCTGTAAATGTAAGACAAATATGTCTGTAGACAAAAAAAAACTGAAAGGGAAGATATTTCTAGGGTACATTTTTATGTACAACGAAAAAACATTTCAGTTTCAACTTTTAATTTTTGGTAAAATTGTCACATAATTACAGTTGAGATAAATCAGAATTTTCAGGTGCTCAAAACTATGGAAGCACATTCCTGCCACTGAATAATAAATAAAAAAAGAGGTCATTGTGACTCTTTATGAGAAATAAAGTCGCAATTGTATTATATAAAGATATAAAGTTTTAACTAAAACTAAACCAAACTGAAATACTTTCTCCAGAAGAACAATATAAGGAAAATACTATGAAAAAGTCCCTTGGAAAATATTCAAATATTTTAAAATAAATTTAAATTTGTCAGGAGGGCTTAATTTTGTCTTAAATTGTAGACAAAGAGTATGAAACTGACCTGGTGTGTGAAGTCTCTGTTCTTCAGCGTAGAGTTGAAAAGCTGAAGCGCTGCAGATCTCAGTGTTTTGGCTGATTCCAGGAGGCAGGACTGAGCGATTTCTCTTCAGCACAGATTACACAATAACAAATGATTGCTTGACTCAAATTTCAGCCTCATTTACTTTCCTTCAAGTCCATATCCTGTCAACTCTTCATGCAAACCGTTTTAATATAACAGATCATTGATTTACTTCAAACTGATACGGAATATTAAATAGGGGGCGGGACTTTCTTTTTGCATATACCTTGTGGTAAAATAACTTAGTAAGAGGGGCGTGGATAAGAATTTTGTGACTGAAGTCAAACTGACCTCAACAGAAATTGTTTGAAGATGACCAAAACAAGCAGGGTTTTTTTTTTCAATGCTAACACAAATTCATTATTTGCATAAAGCATAACAATGTTGCTAAAAACATTATACATTTGGATTTTTGAATGATACATTTGGATTTAGGCTACATTTGGATTTTACACGGAATTTAAGCACACTCAAATGATTTTAAGTAATATTATATTATCTGCAATCTATCTATACACATCTATCTATTCACAGAATACCAGCTATACTGCATGACGTTAATAAGCCATCTCCGAACCTGATCACAGATGAGATCTGAGAAGGTTTTTAATTAACAAAATGACTTTTTTTTCTGCACACAAAGATCTCACATGACAGAGGAAGACATCTGATATTTTAATGGTTCTTTCAAAGCCTGATAGAACTGCTCTTTCTGCTCTTACTGTATAGAAGGACAGCTTGAAAACTTTTTGTTGGATCAAATTTCTGCCAAAAGTATCTCAGTCACGTAATTTCGCGTCAAACCATTTTTTTTTTTTACACAAATATGCTTGTTATCTTTCTCTCTCAGACCGCGAAACATTTGGCGGAAATTTGATCCCATAATTCTTGAAAAACAAAACGATTTCAAGGTATTTCACTCCTCAAGGTGCTCTGTGTCGTCAAGTAGATTCTCTTTAACGTGTATTTGTAATCTTCCTTCCTCAGTCTTCAGGCTCTCTTGTTTTTCCAAGGCCTCACAGCAAGAGTTGTCAACATTTCTAATATCCTTGAATGAAGTCAGTGGTGTGTAAAACTCAAAGAATGTTGAGGCTAGAAGAGATAAATCCAGCAGAAACACACCCCAAAACAGACTGATTGAAGACTTAAATCATATACATATTAGAATATTAGCTATTTAAGACATTATATTGTATGTAGCTTGTTTAGTTAGTTAGTTAGTTTAGTTTAGTTTATTTATATAGCACATTTTTTACAACACAACGTTGCCCAGAGTCAATACTAATTCAAATAAGTCCTACATCACATTCATAACAATTAAAACATAAGGATAATCTCTCAACATTAAAAAGGCTCAAAAGCTAAAGAACAAAGATGCAGTTTCAGAAGCTTTTTAAAAACATAGAGTTGGAGCGTGTCTAATGGGTGGAAGCTTGTTCCAGAGTTTTGGGGCGACAACAGCAAAAGCCCGATCCCCACTTCGCTTACACCGGGACCTTGGTACAGAAAGAATAAACTGATCAGAAGACCTTAGTGACCTACCAGGATTATACATGTAGGAGGTCTGATAAGTAAGGTGGTGCCAGTTCATTTAAGAATTTAAAAACAAAAATTAATCATTTCAAATCATTCCGTGTCCTAACAGGGCAGCCAGCCCAGAGAGGAAAGAACTGGGGATATGTGCTCATACTTGCGAGTCCCTGTCAGAAGTCTCGCAGCTGCATTTTGGACTAATTGCAATCTATTTAGGGCATTTTAACTAATACCCACATACAACGAGTTGCAATAGTCAAGTCTTCCCAAAATAAAAGCATGGTCACCTTCTCAAGGTCATTAAAAAAGAGAAATGACTTCACTTTAGCCACAAGTCGTAAATGGAAAAAAACTGGATTTAAAACAACTGAATTTACTTGTTTGTTAAATTTCAAATATAACTGAAATCCTAGGTTTCGCACAACAGGTTTTTGATAAGTTGATAGCTCACCAAAACCTGATAATTCCAGAGGGACAGGATCCCCAAACCAGACCAGCTCAGTTTTTTCCTCATTGAAATTTAAAAACATTGACGACAGCCAGGTCTTAACCTCGATTAGACATCTCATAAGGGAGTCAAGACCATTTGTATCATTATTTTTAAGAGGGACATAAATCTGAGTGTCGTCAGCATAAAAATGAAAAGCCACCCCATACTTACGAAAAATAGATCCTAAAGGTAAAATATATAAAGAAAATAAAATGATGATGGACTCAGTGAAAAAAATAGAACTAAGTTACAACACTCTGATAAATTTGCGTATATCTAATCTACATAACGAATAATAATATATATTAAATATGTGCTCTTCTTTCTGCTAATTAGTGACTCTCAATGTGAAAAAAAACCTATTAGAATTATAGTTAATTAATTTCTATTACGTTTATGCATATCCATTATGTTTACTGACAATTTCTTTAACCCTATAGAACACAATTCAATACAATGCAATATAGTCAAAAATTGGATATACCATCTGTGGAAAATCAGTACAGAAAATACATATTACCATAATTTATCATGCTCTAAAGCTTTTACAGACTTTTTGCAACATTGCACAATACATTTTCATTCATTAATATGAACTAACAATGAAAAGTTCTTCTAAAACATTTTCTTAAGATTATTAAAAGCTTTATTTTTCATTGTTAGTTCATTGTCAACATTAATGTTAACATTTATTAGTGCATTATTCAAATCTGCATAAGGTGCATTTGTTGGCATAATTTAATTGAGCTACTGAATAAAACTACTTTAGGTTTATTCAGTAACAGCTTTCATTAAAGATTGAAATGCTTTATATTTATATATATTTTTAATTTCAGTTCAATTTTAGTTAAAGTTTTAGCAACTTGGTTGTGTTTTTGCCATTTGTTTTGTTCATTTGTATTTTTGTTGTTATTTAAATTTTAGACTAATCTAAATTAAAAAAAAATATATATAGTTTTAAAATATATTATTTTAAAAATTATTATTTTATAATAATTATAATAACCCTGGAATTAACAAAGAACAGTAAGTTTATTAACGTGTTTAAAGATTAATCAAACCACTAAAAACCACTGTAAAGTGTTAACCTTTCTTTTTTTTTTAGACCACAGATCAGTTTATGAGCCATTGTATACACCAAATTCTATAAAACATTTTATTTGAACACAATTATAATTGCAAGAAGTGTTACAGTCAGTGTCATTCCACAATTGGGCTCTAGAATTACGCAGCACTGAACACAAACCCTAATTAACCTTATTTTACAGAAGTTCAGAAATGTACAGTAAATAAGCAGTGATGCTACCAACCATATCATTATTTACAGTACCATAGGAGCAGGTGCATAGCAGAAGAGGATCTCTTTTCAGAAACACATTATATAAACCAGCAGTGATAAAGTCGACAGGAACGATCACGGAAATGAAATGGATGTTGAGTGCCAAATGGATTTTGCATAGATAATCAACCACTTGATATGTTGACATAGTCCTTTTTGCAGCATCGCTTAATGTCTAATTAAAATTGATCATCTCAGGATACAAGTCGAAGACAAAATTATTTGTGAAATTGCAATTATTTTTAACAGAGCAAGACATTTTTCACAGTATTTCCTATTGTATATATTTTTTCTTCAGGAGAAAGGCTTATATTTTCAATCTGGCTGGAATAAAAGCAGTTAAATAAATTTTTAGGTCAATATTATTAGCCCCCTTAAGTCATTAAATTATTATTTTTCGATTGGCTACACGCAACAAATTCATCAGTGTTAAATTCTCGGTGTTAAAGCATTTCAGAGTAAAGTGTTGAAATGACAGAGTTAGATTTTGATAAATGAACACAATCAGAGTTCGTAGCTGATTTGATCCAGTGTGAAATCAAGGAGTTACAGGTAACCAATACTTGATGGTGTTATTTCCAACATTCACTTGACCAAAAATCTTAATGGAACATAAAAGTCATGCCATTTTTAAAATCCTTTAAAGTGTTAATTTGTAAAAAGTGTCAATTTGTAGTGCTGTCTGGCAGGTGTTGACGTGTTTTGTTAATAGAAATGATTAATAACTTAATTGTGATTAATTTTTTCCTGTCATTCTTGAAGAATTGTCCTATGTAAGTTATTTTAACTATCACTTGGGAGTATTGTAATGTTTACTAGGTAGATTAGAGCTAAATTCTCTCTGTTAAGGTGTCAGGGTCAGGGTCAGAGTCAGGGAACAATCAACTCCCAGTAGTGAAGACCAGAGTTATTTTTTTTAATCTCGATACAGTGTAAATATAACTTATTTATAGTGTTGTACAAGTAACTCTCTTAAGAGTGTTATCTTAACTTTGAAAATATTAGGACAACATGTTCACTCATTTGGAGTTGATTTTAACTCTGATAGAGTTGAAATAACACTGCTGTTTTTGCAGCGCAGAATAAACCACTGTTATCCAATGACTTGCCTAATTAAGCTTTTAAATAGCATATTAAGCTGAATATTAGCATCTTGCAAAAATAACTAATTGCACTGTCAACATAACAAAATAAATTAGTTATTAGAAATTAATTATTAAAACTTTTATGCTTAAAAATGTGTTGAAAAAATAGCTTTTCTCCATAAAACAGCACTAGGAAATATAATTTTGTCTCAAACTGTGCATCTTTTCAGCCACATTACTGTTATTTTTTCACTTTTTCTTAATTTGATGACTCTCAGATAAACACAAATGCTGTAATCCTCAACCCTCAAAACCCATTTCAGATGTGTGTGAACTTTGTGTGTATGCAGTTCGTTTCTCTTGTTTTCTATGCATAGAAAACAAGAGAACCGAACTGCATACACACAAAATTAACAAACACACACATATACACACACACACACGTTTGTTTTTGTGAAAAGTGGGTACATTACATAGGTTTCCATTGATTTTATACTGTACAAACCGTATTTTGTATTGGCCTAACCCCACCCTACCCCTAAACCCAACCATCACAGGAAACAGTGTACAGCTTTACTCTCTGATTAAACTCATTCTGTGTGATTTATAAGCGTTTTGAGAAATGAGGACGTCAGCAATGTCCTCATATTTCACCTCTTTTTTGTAATACCTGTGTCATACCTATGTCATTATACAGATTTGTGTCCTGACATGTCACAAAAACACGTACACACGCACGCACACACACACACACACACACACACACACGCACAACACATATCTGATATGTAATTGGAATCAAATGCTACATCCATAACACTTGGTACAGTGATAAAAGAAGAGAAATCACCCAACGACGACATTTGCACACGTGTTTAAGGCAAACGATGAAAACAGCAGATAAGTCCTGAGCGACACACACTGCAACAAAAAAAAAGCAATCACATCAATGCGCTTCTGATTTTGGCTCAAATAAAAGTGATAAAAAGAGCTTTTTGTGATGCGGTACAATGTCAGCTAATCTCATTGAGACCTACACTTTCATATCCTCAAAGGAAGTTATTACAACTGGTGGATTTTTGATGATTGCTCAAAAATCAAGAGAATAAAAAAAATGAAAGAAATACTTTCTATGTGACTTTACACTGGACATTACACTATATTGTACATTTTACACACAGTAGGATGTAGTTGATAGAGTAAACACGAACACTAAAGAACATTCTAAACCGTAAACCATCTCACAACGGAAGAAATCAAGTATTTAAAGACCCCATGAAAATAAAATGGTGTTTTTACTTCTTCTTGTGTGCACTTCAGGTTATGCTGGAATGATTGTATTCTACATCTCTGGATTTAGGGCTGGAATACACAACACTTATCGATTTATTCATATTTATTACACGGCTCTGTGGAATACTTGAGTCTGATTGGTTAACCACGACGTTACGGTGTTATTCTCAGATTTAAACCAATTAAACAAATAAAACAGACTCATCTGGATTAATAAATTCACTAAAGGTCAAGATGATTCGTAGTACCAGAGCTGTAGTAATTACAGATTATTACAAGGTTGTCTGGAATACTTGATTCTGATTGGTTCGTGATGTTATTGGTTGGTTGATGTTATTCCCAGATAACAACAGCTCAAAATAATAACACAGGCTCATCCGGGAATAATCTTGACCATCAGTAAATACGTTCATGTCTATATGTATATGCTTATCTGGTGTTTGGCGCCGTCTTGTGACTGAATAATGCGCAGGTTAGTGTATGCTCCATTCAGCCATTTTTGTTTCTGTCAGCTTTGCGTTTAATTAAAGAATTAATCAACTATTACGTCTCAGAACAATGTTTTGTGTCGATTTGTTTCCGTGTTGTGGCAAGTAGCCATGAAAAAGCGAGATAAAGTACATCCAGGTGGTTGTTTTCGCAGAATAAAGCCCTTCGGTCTTATACAACAGCTGCTGATAAACCTGTCTGACTTTATTCTGCGAAAAGAACCGCTTTAATTCACACTCTAATTCGCACGTTAAGTGTTTTCCCAAATAAAAACCATTATAAACTGGTTTAATGTGGCTTAATGCACCTTAAGACCACCATCAGCACACACTTCATTAATGCAACACACTACGCAAAGGCAAGCACATAAAGCCACAATATAAATGCAACATTTTATACAATAAATTTATACAAGTGCATTAATATTGAGCTCATATGGATGACTTTAAAGGGGACTCATTAAGCCCCTTTTTACAAGAGGTAAAATAAGTCCCTAGAGTGTGTATGTGAAGTTTCAGCTCAAAATACCACAGAAATAATGTTTATAACTCTTTGAAACGACCCATTAGGATTCAAATCGTGCCGTTTTGGTGACTGTCACTTTAAATTCAAATGAGATTGTGCTCCCAGCTCACATTTCAAAAGAGAGCGGATCTACAAACTCCTATGGCTCAGTGAGATCATCACTAATGGGCAGGACTTTCCCCCTCTGATGACAAGTACAAAGGGAGAATGTCAATCAAAGTGTTTCTGCAGACTGTTTTTATCAAGTGCGATTATAAAAAATTTAATTAATTCATTTTTACCATTAGAGGCTGCTATATTCACACACTGCAGCTACACAACTGTGTTTAAATCCCATATAAAAAAAGATTTCCGCGTAATAGGTCCCCTTTAAATTGGTGCATTTTAAATGTGACCCTTAATTTTTTTTTTTTGTTAAGCCACACTTATCTTTTTTTGTTTGGAATAATCAGTAACTTTAGTGTTTGAACGACTGTGTCAGATGCTGAATATCTCCCGCTTTTTCACATATCTTTGTGTTTCTTCTTCTCAGAGATGATGCACTGTAAAAAATGCTGGCTTCCACACAATCGATTTGTGTTGGGACAACATGAAGGAATTAAGTTAACTTACTAGTTTTTTACAAATTTAAGTGGATTGAAAATAAAATAATTAGGTCATCCCCCCAAAAAAACTCCAGAAATATGTTGTTTCAGCTCATTTTAAATAAGTAGTTTGAACAAACAGCAAACATAATTTTTGTGTGTATATATGGCTAGAAACAAATGGTATATTGACAGGTTTGTGGATGTTTTGCCCTCCAGGACTAAAAACAATTAAATAACTTCATTCGTCATCTTTAATCAACATGTACTACTTTCATGTGGTCTTTAAATTCATACTTAAAGGGGTAGTTCACTTAAAAAAAATGAAGATTTACTTATCATTTACTAGTGCTTCCAAATTTGTATCAGTTTTTTTCTGTTGAACACAAAAAAGAAGACATTTTGAAGAATGTTGGAGACTTGTAACCATTGACTTCCATAATACACTGTAATAAAATATTCATTCAATGAACAGGTTCCATATTTCTTATCTTTTCAGTTTATTTACAGTTTTAAATTGCATTATGGGAGGTTGATCTCTGCTCTGTCGATGTTTGATGTTGAAAATTCCACTCTGCAGTTTAACAAAGTGACTTTTATTGACATTTAAGTAGTTTGAAACAATATATTGCATAACAAATACTTTTATTTCCAGGTTTTTGAACTGTGAAGACGTTACATCACACATAAACATATATTAAAAAAATGTTAATTAAAAAAAAATGTTGAACATCAAAGGTTATTGGAGGAAAAATCAAGGTCCCATAATGCATTTCAAAGCATAAATAAATGAATCACAAAATACACATTTTGTAAATTCAGGGATATATTTTACAGCCTAATAAAAACAAATCCTATGAAAGTCAATGGCAAAGAAAAACCCCCTCAAACAGGTTAAATCAAATTTTCATTTTTGGGTGAACCCTCCATTTAATACCCTGATATACAGTATTCTAGCACTTCGAACCTGAGGATATAATAACCACAGTTACGCAGAACAATAAAAACAGAATTATCATAAAGCCTAAACCACAAATCAACATTGTTTTTGGCTTGTACAGTATCTCGCATCATTACCACTGGGGTGAAACTCATAATAAGGCAGTGTTTTTTTTGCAGGGTCAGATTAAAAGTTTGCATCTACAGCGCATAATATGCATATATATATTGAGTAAAGCACTAAATAATCTATTGCTGTTGTAATCTACAGGCGTCGTGCAGCTCAAACCCATGCAGGACATCCAGCGCTCTCAAATTTACACTCAAAGCAGGACCCAAATCCAGTCGGTTCTGTACAAACTGAGCGTTAAAAGAAATGAGCGTTATGACAGTAAACTCAAGACTCGTCCTGGTGTGGCCACTGATCTGAGGGCTGCGGCGGGTCTTGTCCGGTCCATCCTGTGCGTCGGTACAGTAATGAACGTCTGTATGATCGAGCTCATGTTTTGGGATGAGATGTGGTCATGTTGGTGGTCTTTCTGCTTCTTCTGAAGGTAATAAATAAATAAATAAATAAATAAATAAATAAATAATTATGAGCAATTCCATGCAAATGTCAAACTTGCCATGAAAAAATTAAGTTGTTACCAAAATAGCAAACCCCTTTCTAAGTTTTTTTTGTGTAGGCTTGTATTTTACAGTACTGTAAAAATACTCAAAAACATCTCTGTCAATATTTAAATAGTGAGTAAATATTCATTTTCAGGTGAATTATCATTTTAAAAAACAAGCAACGTTTCAGGCTTCTGTGATTAAACATAGCATCAAGTTTATGGTCAGTTTAAAGCAGACTGACTGACCTGTAGGTGAAGGCGAGTCGATGTCAGCACAGAAATGATCACTTCCTAAAGCAGCAATGGAGCTCCTGGGTCGAACACACCTCTCGCCAGAGAAACTCCTGCGCAGCAACGCCTACAGCAGCACAAAGCGGAGCTCAGCTCTTTCCACAACTTAGCACTTTTTTTGTAACCGTAAAAATGTCATGCACAGAAACACTGAGGAGTCCGATGTGCTGTGTATTAATAAATACACCCCCCCGCCCCTCCATCCCCCGAAAACAACCAAAAAAAACCAAAAACACCACAAAATGAAAACACAGCCATAAACACAAACATTTCTTGTTTATGGTTGTTCACAAATTTTGCTGTTGTGTGTGCTTGTGTTTGTGTATTGCGGTCTGGGGTTATTTATGGTTGTTTATGGTGCTTTGTGGTTTTGTTTGTTTATGGTTGTGTTTGTTTATGGTGGTTTATGGTTGTGTTTGTAATTGTTTGTTTGTTTATAGTGCTTTGTGGTTGTGTTTGTAATTGTTTATGGTTGTTTGTGGTTGTTTGATTATGGTGGTTTTGTTTGTAATAGTTTATGGGTGTTTGTGATTGTGGTTGTGTTTGTTTATGGTGGTTTGTGGTTGTTTATGTAATTGTTTATGGTTGTGTTTGATTATGGTGGTTTTGTTTGTAATTGTGGTTGTGTTTGTAATTGTTTATGGTTGTTTGTAATTGTGGTTGTGTTTGTTTATGGTG
>CAIGQV010019270.1:5829440-5841776 GCA_903798115.1 Danio jaintianensis
TGGTGGTTTGTGGTTGTGTTTGTTTATGGTTGTTTGTGGTTGTGTTTGATTATGGTGGTTTTGTTTGTAATTGTTTATGGGTGTTTGTGGTTTTGTTTTTGGTGCTTTGTGGTTGTGTTTCTAATTGTTTATGGTTGTTTGTGGTTGTGTTTGATTATGGTGGTTTTGTTTGTAATTGTTTATGGTTGTTTGTGTTTGTGTTTGTTTATGGTTGTTTGTGGTTGTGTTTGATTATGGTGGTTTTGTTTGTAATTGTTTATGGGTGTTTGTGGTTTTGTTTTTGGTGGTTTATGGTTGTGTTTGTAATTGTTTATGGTTGTGTTTGTTTATGGTGTTTTGTGGTTGTGTTTGTAATTGTGTATGGTTGTGCTTGTTTATGGTGGTTTGTGGTTGTGCTTTTTATGTTGGTTTGTGGTTTTTATGGTTATTCGTGGTTGTGTGTGTGGTTGATTATGGTTATTTTTGGGTGTGTTTGTAGTTATTGGTTGTTTGTGTTTGTGTTAGTGGTTGTTTAGAGTTGTGTTAGTGTTCTGCTGTACCTTGCGTGTCAGAGGGCTGCTGGGAGCTGAAGCACTGCTGTATAAACTCAGGCTGGAGTTTGATCTGCTGACCGTCAGTCCTTTAGCGCTGCCTCTGCGACCCGACGTCTCGAAGGCGTCTCGAGACAGGTACTTCTCCTTGATCTTCAGGTTTGTGCGTCCCTTTACTGGATGTGAAAAACAGAGGACTGATGAGTTTCACTTAGAAGCTGATAATGATGTTAAGTTGTTCAATGATTTATATAGATGAATTACTCAGGTGTCCTGGGTAATATATGTATATATACAGTACTTTGCAAAAGTCTTAGGCCACCACCAGCTTTGGGAGCCTAAGACTTTTGTACAAATCTATCTATCTAAAAGGTATGGAGCAAGTGCAGGGTGCTTTTTGGTGTACTATACCTACCTGTTAATATACAAACAGGAAATATGTACACAATATTCAGAACAAAATTACTTTTGGAATCAAAAATCTGTGTTTAACGGGACCTCTTTAGCACCAAGCAACAGCTTGAACTTTTTTTGTTGAGTGTTTTCTGAAATGCTGTGCTAATTAATATCAAGCATCTTTCAGCATTTCAGCATAGATTTAGCATGTTCTATCTTTCTTTTTCTCTCCAGGTGAATCTCATACTGCCTATAATATTGCCTATACATACTGTATATAATATTCGGGTCTGGACTCTGTGGAGACCATTTCATGACTTTGTTTCATCAGCAGTTTTTCCTCTCCAAATATGATTTCATTACATTAGCAGTGTGTTTGGGATCATTATCATGCATATAACAAATTAGGGGCTTTCTAGTAGGAATTACATGACGAATTAAAACCTGTCTGTACTTTTCAGCATTTACAATCCCATCAATTCAGCAATATTGACAACAGCTCTGGCAGAAATGCAGATCAGATCAAGACAGAAACTCCAGTATTTTTAATTCATTCTTCCATCTTTCCTCTAACTCTTTCTTTCATATGTCTTAAACAATTAGACCCCCCAAAAAACAACAACTAGAACCTGTATTTTCTGGTTGTATTTTAATAAAGAGAATGAGAAGTAATATATAATGTCATTATACCATCACTAAAACAACAAATGTAACTGGGGGCCTAAGACTTTTGCACAGTACTGAATATTTTTGTACTAGTACCCAGCTAATAGGCCAGGGTCTTTCTAAGTTATTAATATATGTCCTTTCTGTAAAATCATAAAATTTTAGTAGTTGTTTAAAGTTGCTGCAGGTTTTGAATAGGTGTGTGTTATTCACCTCTACAGGGGTCGTTCTTCACCAGAAACTCATCTAACGCTGTCCATCCTCCACCGACCCGAACCATCAGAGTGCTTCTGAGTATCCGGACCATCCGCAGCTGCTGAGAGTCTCCAAACTGAAGACAAACACAGAAAGACTGTGTTCATAACAGACATGAACAGCATTATTTTAGTGTCTATAATATACGTGTACTCACCCTGTAGCGGTTTGCGCTTATTTGCTCAACTTGAAATCTCTTTGGACAGTTGCACTGAGAGATCTGACGACTCACCTGCGGAATCAGCTTATTGTTAATGATTTCACAGAAATAATCAATGAAAAGCAAGTGCAAAAAAAGAGATATTTTTCCTGTACAAATATCTTTTAAAAAAAGAAATCAAGATTTAAGATATTAAGTCTTGTTTAAAAGTTGAAATGCATCACAATTAAATGATTGCATGTTTTAAAAAAAAGTGTTACTTTAATTAGTTTAAAATGAGCTACTATTATAGCTTTAAATAATAATTAGAAGCAGATTCGGTAGTCCTTGGCAATGACGTGCTCATCTAGCACAAGTATTGACCATCACTGATCCACCCCCATGCTTCACTCTGGGCATGCAACAGCCTGGGTGGTATGCTTATTTGGGGCTTCTCCACACCGTAACTCTCCCGGATGTGGGAAAGACAGTGAAGGTGACTCATCAGAGAACAATACATGTTTCACATTGTCCACAGCCCAAGACTTTCGCTGCTGGCACCATTGAAACTGACATTTAGCATTGGCACAAGTGACCAAAGGTTTACCTATAGCAGCACGGCCCTGTATATTGACCCTGTGGAACTCCCGACAAACATTTTGGTGGAAACAGGAGAGTTGAGGTGCACATTTAATTCTGCAGTGAGTTGAGCAGCTGTGGTTTTATGTTTTTTGGATACAATCTGCGTTAGCGCCTGGACATCCCACTCATCAGACAGCTTCCTCTTCCGTCCACAGTTACTCCTGTTAGATGTGCTATGCTGACATTACTCTGGATACCGTGGCTCTTGATACATCACAAAGATATGCTTGGTCACAGATGCGCCAGCAAGACTTGACCCAACAATTTGTCCTCTTTTGAACTCTGATATGTCACCCATAATGTTGTGTGCATTCCAATATTTTAAGCAAAACTGTGCTATTACTCTGCTAATTAAACCAGCTCTTACTGGTGGAATGTGCAATCAATGAACATTGGCCACCAGGCTGGTCAAATTTAGTCAAAAAAACTCCAACACTAAATTGGACAGTGTTTCAGTTTCATTGTCCAACCCCTGTAATTACCCTTACTTAAAATGAAGTAAAAAAAACTGCCAGTGGGCTCAGAAAAATAAAATTAATAAAAATGAAAAAAAGGCATATATTTAACTTTTTTTTTTTTTAAACATAAACATACTTCAAGGGTCACAAAACACCAAAACACATTTTTTGAGATGTTGACAGTCATATATTTGTCCAACGTTTCTAAAAACACTATTAGGACACATATATTTCACAAAAAAGTGAAAATTGGTTGTTTTTGCGTTATTTCGAGCAAATTCGTTCTTCCGGTTTGAAAAGAAATTTTGAAGCTACGTCACGGCCATGCGATCATTGTGTAAAATCCAGCGTGGAGATTGGCGGTCTGTACCGGCCGGTACAACGTGACGTCTTTAGTTTTCATCATTAATTCATGAGAAAGACTTGGTTCGAACCAATCAGCGAGCTTTATTGTGAATGAGGTGCAACTTTATTAATATGCATGATATAGCTTCGAAGACTGTTTCTACCTGTTACAGTGTTCAGACGGCAGAGAGACGCCACGTGTTGCCAACAGTAATTAAAACAAGCAAGAAGAAGAATTGTTCGGAGACATGGGTTGTCAGTATTGCATTTATAAATGTGCCACAACGAAGGTTTTGTTTCCATTTCCCCACTTTGAGAGTGCAGCTGGCGTGTGGACTCACATGTGTGGATTACAGTGGTCTGCTAACACATGACAAAAATATGTTTGTAAGGAACATTTTTTACCCGAGAGCTTTTCGCATCTGGAAATGGTGAAATCTGGATTTGCCGCTCGTCTTCTTTTAAAAAAAGACGTGGTTCCAGTTTGTGTTGATTGTCCTGTCTCTACAGATTTGGTAAGTGTGTGATCAATGTTCTTTATTTATGTTTATTCAGATGGCAAAGTTAGTTAGTATGGTCAGCAGTACTCTTTCAGTTTTTAAAGACATACCTTAGTCAAAATGATTTAGTTATTAAGTTTACAGTACGTTAATATCACTACAATACTATGGACTGAAAGATCCGCTGTAAATGCTGCTCTCCGAATGTAAACATGTAAACACCTTAATCAAACTATTACCGTCGTGTAGGATTTTCGGCAAATTTTGTGACAGGATAGTCTATACACACATGGCTGTTTGGCGCTATTCTCTGCAACTACCGAGTCTCTGCATCTACCGAGAAATGCGGAGGTTTTTTTTCTCCCATACGGTGTGCGGTATTAAAAATTCCATTCAAACTACACTCTTCCAGCAGTTCCTCACATCCAATATCTTGTTTGTCACGGGGGGCATGCATGAAATGTTCCTGAATGAAAGTGAAAGTGCCAAACTGCAGTTAAAGTTGACAAATTAAGAATGAAACACCAGAAATTACATGGTCTTTACAAACTCTGGAGGAAATGTGGATAGCGTGGTGACGCCATGACGTTAATCGAATTATGTGCCATAACATGTAAAACGGGATCATGAAAGGAACATTCAAAAAGCAACTCATGTAAACACCTTAATCATACTATTGTCTTATTCAAATTAAGGCAAATAATTCGATTACTGATGTCCATGTAAACGTAGTCACTGTCTATCTCCCCTGCGTCTGTGTTTGTGTTGCCACTGTGAAAATCAGCGCGTGCACGTACTGAAACTCCCCTTTTCATGCAAACTCTTCCCTCTTTCACCACTCCACCAAAGCTGGACTCAGCCACTTTCCTGACTTTTTTCAAACTAGAGGTGTGAAAACACCCTGCTGAGGGTTTCAAGGCCCTTTATTATTGATATACTTTTTTTCAGAAACCATAACACATTGCATTCTTCGCTTTCAGTAAATGCCTCTTAATTAATTAATTAATTTTACTTATATTTGTCTATAATTGAACACATAATGAAAGCAGAAGAGCACGCACCTCCTCGTTGATCTGGTCTATATCTACTGTCCTCCTGTGGGGGTCTCTGCTGGGGTGCAACGCACTCACAAACTCATAATAGTCAATGAATCCGTCTCCGTTAACATCAAATATGTTCGCAACCGCAGTCATTTCCAGCACATTGGTGGGAAATTCTGTCCACAAGCAAAAGGTTCATATTACCAACAGTAACACATAACTAAACAAACAAATCAATGCCTATCATATAGAAATCTGATACATGTAAATATATGCAAATTACATATATGAGTTCATATTTGGATTTCACATATAGAATATATGCCATATATGCAATATGTATTTCAAAATACTGCAAAAATGTCTGTATACATATATATTTTTTCAACCAGTGGAATTACAAATATGTCATATACAGTGCAATATTTTTGTGCATATATATTAGATTTGGTCAGTAGCAAAGGTAAAAATAAATAAATAAATTACAGTCCAAAAATGAGTATGCACAAATTAATATGTTGGGGGAAAAATATGAAATCAAATTTGAATAAACAAGAAAAATTGAGAGAAACATAAAAAATATATAAAATCTTGTTGAAATTTTGTAGATTGTATTTTTTTTAAATAACTTGTTTTAATTTAAATGTATTATCTTTTAATGTATTAACTTAAATGAATTTAACTGTTTAATAAAACAATTATTGTCTATATTCGCTGAGAAACAGAAAAAAGCGGTGTACTCATTCATGCTGAGCACAGTACATATTTTATATATGTGAAATCCAAATATGAACTTGTATGTCATATAGATAACTTTCATATAATGCCATATATCGGATTTCTACATGAGAATATAATTAAAACAGCTCACTGGAGGCCAGAACACTGTCGGTGAACTCCTTATGAGTGATTCTGCCATCCTGATCTCGATCGATGCTCCGGAAAACATCCAGAATTCGGGATTTGAGGTGACTGATCCACTGCATGTATCTTTTCCTCCAGATGTTGAAGTCGAAATTAGCAAACTCCTCCAACTGCAGATGCCAAACAGAAGCGTCTTAGACAAACATACAGATGATGTTTTGTTGATTGTACCGTGCAGTGATGATCAGAGCCGATCTTCCCAATCCAGCTTTTTTTAAACATAAAGCAGTCATTGTAACTTAAATGAACCAAGACTTCTGGTCTGTTGCAAACTGGTATTTTTTTCCAATTTTAATTTTGATGTAATGTCTTAAAGTCACATTTTAGAGTCTCACTGATCATCACCAAATAACTAGTAACTGTACTAAGAATGGATGTAATGAGATTTGACAACTTGACTCCATTTCTGTATATTGGAATACTATTTTTAATAGGCTTAATTGTTTGCATGTCTTATTTTAGTTGTATTTATCTTATCATCTGTGATTGTCCTTTTATACTGTATAATGTTTCAACTCGCTGTCGTTTGCTGACAGTGAAACTGCACTAAAATAACAGATTAAAGGGTTAGTTCACAATTTTCACAAAGCTCATGAAAACATCCTAAGAAAGAAAGAGAGGAAGAGAAGGAAAAGAAAGGAAGGAAGAGGAAAGCAAAGAGAAAAAATATAAAAAAGAAATAAAGAAAAAATAAAGAGAAAGACGGAAAGAAAAAAGAAAAGAAAGAAAGAAAAGAAAAAGAAAGTGGAAGAAAGAAAGAGAACATATAAAAGAGCAAAGAAAGAATAAAGAGAAAGAAAGACAGAAAAAAGAAGAGGAAATACAGAAAGAAAAGGAAAAAAAGACAAAGAAAGACAGAACATAAATGAAGAAAAAAGAAAGAATAAAGAGAAAGAAAGACAGAAAAAAGAAAGGAGGAAAGAAAGAAAGAAATAAAGAAAGAAAGAAAAAGAAGAAAGGAGGAAAAGGAAAGAAAGAGAAAAAAGAAAGGAGAAAAAAGGAAGAAAAATAAAAGAAAAAGAAAGGAAGAAGAAAGACAAGAAAAAATTGAAAGAAAGAAAGAAAAAGGAAGTAGAAAAAAGAAAAAACGAAAGTAAGAAAGAAAGGAGGAAAAAAGAAAGAATAAGAAAGAAAGAAAAAGAAAAGAAAAGAAAAAAAAGAAAGAAAGAAAGAAAGAAAGAAAGAAAGAAAGAAAGAAAGAAAGAAAGAAAGACAGTGAGTGAGTCAATAATCAGGAAATGTTCAATTTGGAAGTAATCCATTAAAGGGTTTGTGGCTTTTATTAAAGCACTGACGGGCCAGTTTTGCTTAGTGCCCCTAGATGTCTATTATGGGTTTAGGTTGTGATTCTCACCTCTCTGAGCCGCTGCAGATGCTCCTCCAGTCTGCTCTGTCTGCCGTGAGCCTGAAGCCAGAGTTTCCTCCAGTCTTTCACCAGGCGACACATGATGGGGGTCTGAGGGTCCAGTTTCTCCAGAGGAACGGGGATAGATGGTGGAGGCTTCGCTGCTCCTCTTCTCTCTATACATGCAATACAATCCAGAGTTAAATTCAAACCCAGACTCAACACATCAGCAGATCTCAGTAATTCTGGACTCACTCGCTGCTGGTCTGCGACTGGGCGAAACCTGCTGTTTGGGGACCAGCTTGTGTTTACAGGATTTCGTGGCATTTTCAACCTCAGGTACCTTCGCTTTCATCTCATCCATAAAATCCTGCAAAAACCAACAGAAGCATTTCCTGACCTCAAACCTTCTTAAATGATTGCATGGCGTCATCATTATGTTTTGTTTCAATTTTGTATTCTTTTTTTCTCAAGGTTTTACTAATTTGGTTTTGTGTTCGTCGTTTTCATCATGTTTAGTTTTTTATACATTTATGTAGTTTTCTCATTCATTTTTAGTTCTAGTTTCTAGCTACGTTTTAGATGAAACATCCACTAGAGGGCGCTGTTTCAATTGTTGAAACTGAATCTGAAATACGTTACTCAGGATACGTTTTGTTGTACATTTCAGACACACGTCCTTCTTGTACACGTCCAGGAGAAGGCGGCGGTTGTCGTCACATTTCATATTTTTATTTTTTTTTACATTTATGTAGTTTTTCATTCGTTTTTAGTTCTAGTTTCAGTCATTTTAGTACATTAATTTAAGCAAAATAAAACTATAAATGCTTTTTTGCCAAATAGAATACAGAAATACAATGAATGAAGGAACGAACAAATGAGCGAATCAATCATTCTTTCATTCATTCATTCATTTTCTTTTCGGCTTAGTCTCTTTACTAAACTGGGGTCGCCACAGCGGAATGAACCGCCAACTCATCCAGCATATGTTTTACGCAGCGGATGCCCTTCCAGCCACAACCCATCACTGGGAAACATCCACACGCACACTCATTCACACACATACACTACGGACAATTTAGCTTACCCAATTCACCTATGGCTGGTGGAATGTGCAATCACCTATAGTCTTTGGACTTGTGGGGGAAACCGGAGCACCCGGAGGAAAGCCACGCCAACACGGGGAGAACATGCAAACTCCACACAGAAATGCCAACTGACCCAGCCGAGGCTCGAACCAGCGACCTTCTTGCTGTGAGGCGATTGTGCTACCCACTGCGCCACCGTGAGGCTATCAATCAATCAATCCCAAAAATAGATTTTTTATAAAATAGAGGGCGGCACAGTAGGTAGCGCTGTCGCCTCACAGCAAGAAGGTCGCTGGTTCAAGCCTCGGCTGGGTCAGTTGGCATTTCTATGTGAATGGGAGTGTGTGGGTGTTTCCCATTCATGGGTTACGGCTGAAAGGGCATCCGCTGCGTAAAACATATGCTGGATAAGTTGGTGGTTCATTCCGCTGTGGCAACTCCTGATTAATAAAGGGACTAAGCCGAAAAGAAAATGAATGAATGAATGAAGTTGACATCAGGGCGACATGGTGGCTCAGTGGTTAGCACTGTCGCCTCACAGCAAGAAGGTCGCTGGTTCGAGTCCTGGCTGGAAGGGCCTCCGCTGTGTAAAACATATGCTGGATAAGTTGGCGGTTCATTCCGCTGTGGTGACCTCTGATGAAAAAACGGAAGAAAATGAATGAAGTTGACATCATAATATTTGACAAATATACATACAGTTGAAGTCAAAATTATTTGCCCTCCTGTGATTTTTCTTTTTTTTTCTTTTTCAAATATTTCCCAAATAATGTTTAACAGAGCAATGCATTTTTCACAGTATTTCCTATAATATTTTTTCATCTAATAATCTTGACTTCAGGGGCTACATGGTGGCGCAGTGGGTAGCACGTTCACCTCACAGCAAGAAGGTCGCTGGTTCGCTGGGTCAGTTGGCGTTTTCTGTGTGGAGTTTGCATGTTCTCCCCGTGTTTGTGTGGGTTTCCTCCGGGTGCTCCGGTTTCCCCCACAAGTCCAAAGACATGCAGTATAGGTGAATTGGGTAGGCAAAATTGTCCGTAGTGTACGTGTTTGAATGGGTGTGTATGGATGTTTCCCAGTGATGGGTTGCAGCTGGAAGGGCATCCGCTGCGTAAAACATATGCTGGATAAGTTGGTGGTTCATTCCGCTGTGGCGACCCCAGATTAATAAAGGGACTAAGCCGAAAAGAAAATGAATGAATGAATGAATTTTGACTTCAACTGTATATATGTATCTATTCCTTTGGAAACCATATACTGTATGTATATATTCCTTTGAAAACCATACATGTATAAATTCCTTAGGAAACCAAAAATTGATAACCCTAATCTCTTAGAATACCTGTATTATTATTATTATTATAGTTGTGTATGAGTACCGCGTGTTGAGTGATGAGCTCTGCTGTGAGCTCCAGATCTTCAGGCAGCGGCTCCTGCTCTTTCAGACTGAGAGAGTCTTCAGCGGTGCAGATCCAGTCCAGAATCCTCTGAATCTGCTCCCTCTCGCTCTGTAGAGCCGTCAGTGAGATCTGGATCCTCTCGGCCTGCTGCTTTGCCCACGTCTGCACCTGAAAACACATATAAAGCATATTTAACCAGCTCAGGCTTATTAGAAATACCTGTATGTGGAAATACCTCAGTCTACATTTTTGCTAAATGTAAAATACATTGCTCTGGGTACATCTTGTTGTACATTTCAGATGACAAATCCACTAGAGGGCGCTGTCTACAGTTTTGCGAATCTGAAATACATTACTTAGGGTGTGTTTTGTTGTACCTTTCAGATACACGCCCTTCTTGTACACGTCCAGAAGGCGGAGCTTGTCATACAGATCAGCTAGCGACCAAGCTGAGCTAATCCCTTTCTTAAACCCAACCAATAGTGTTTTCACAAGCAGACGTAAGAGAAAAGTGCACTGCCACCATGTAGTTTTATCTTGATTTTACATTGCTTTTATCTAATTTTACCTTGATTTTACATTGCTTTTATCTAACTTGTTTTATTTAATTTTGTATCTTAATTATAATTATAGACACCCTGCGGTGCTGTTTGCGTGAATGAGGCAGAGCAAATGACGCTTTTGTAGGAATCGCTCGAGTTGGAAAATCTGAACTTTAGCGGACATTCGCCCTGCGTCAACCAATCAGGAGCTTGCTCTAGTATGGGCGTGATAATGACGTAAAGCCTGTTGTTGGGGGAGGGGGAAATCCTCCTGCTGACACTGGACAACAGCTCATCCAACTGGGCTCGGCTCTGTCGGAAGCACAGCTGAAAGCTTCCATCATCCAGGTACAGTTTCTGGAGGAGTTCTGAACTCACAGAGCTGGGTGCACCTCTGAAAGGATCTAGTGAACTCAGACACAGCGCCGAATGAATCTATGCTGTTTTTCAGATTCCTAAAGCACAGCTTCTCTCTCTATAAAATCCATGTTAGCCATTTAGCAACGAAACTAGAGTCACCGGGCAGACAGAAGCCCCGCCCATGAGGTGAAGCCGCATCTATTGTGAAGTGAATTTCACGCGCAAATGAAGCTAATTTGATGCGCGAATGAAGCGAGTAAACTCAAAATGTTCACGCGTATATTTACGTGCGAATAGTGCGATTTATTCATGCAAGCCGCACCTGGCGTGAACACCACATTAAACTACTGCTGACTTATTAACCCAGTAATCCTCCTGTTAACTCGACTGACCTCCTCGTAGCGAGTGTTGGTGATGCTGATCCATGATTTGATGGTGATGATGGAGTCCGGGTGGCAGCAGCGCAGGATCTCCTCGCCCAGACTGCGGATGTTCTCCAGCGCCTCCTGCTGGGCGTTCAGTGAACTCATCGACTCCTGCGGTTCACAAACATCATCACAAAAATAAGCAAGGATCACAGATTGAGTTATAAATATTTTTTTGTGTTCTACTGAAGACATAAAGTCACCTCCATCTTTAGCGGGCTAATAAATGAACAGAAAATGTTCAGTTTTTGGTGAACTATCCCTTTAATGTCCAACATACCTTATGACATGTGCGAAACACCAGAAGAGCCTCTTCTTCCTCCGGCAGCACTCCGTACTTCAGGACCCGCTCCACATCCGACAGCTGATCCAGAAACGAGTGGACCACTCCATCAAACTCCTCCGCCTGAAAATAACACAAATATGCTGACTTCATCAAACGTGTCTGATCCTACATTACTGTTTAAATGACTTGAGGTCAGAATTATTAAACAAAATCAATTACTAACTATTTTAGTATTACTTTAAATACTTGGTCACGCTTTAAAATAAAGTTTTAATAGTTAACTTTAGCTAATGTATTTACTAACATGAACTATTAATGAACAATTATTGCAACAGTTTTTAAGTTATTAAATTTTTCTTTTATTTATTTTATTTAGCTAATAGAAATCAGATATTTTACCTTTGCAACTAAATTTATGTTTTGAAGTGTATATTCAATTCAATTTCTGTATATAATTAAAAAAGGCCCCATTAGTTAGCATCAGCTAACAATGAGCAATACATTTCTTACAGTATTTACTAATCATTGATAATTGTACAGTATTTGTATTTAACATGTACCTACCTATCTAACTTAGGCATGGCTAACTAATGTTAAAATATGGAATCTTACAGTTATGGACATTGTGTTTCAGCTCAAGGACTCTTATTTTGGGTATTTTCATTTTTCCTTTGTTTCATCTGTTGTCATAGTTACTGATTGATTTCTGTTATTACTGGTTATGTTCACCTGTGTCTTGTTTGGTTTGTGATTTCAATATATACAGCCTTCAGTTTCCTTCTTGTCTTTGCAAAAGCTGTTGCATTTATACTATTGCTGGGCAGAGATTAATCACATCCAAAATAAAAGATTGTTTTGACATAATATATGTGTGTGCATTATATTTATTATGGGATACACACACATAGAAATTAAACTATACAAAACAAATGTGTTACATAGATATTTAATTGTATACATAATTTGTATCATATATATATATATATATATATATA
>CAIGQV010019270.1:5872026-5891174 GCA_903798115.1 Danio jaintianensis
ATATATATATATATATATATATATATATATATATATATATATATATAGTTACTTAAGTTAACTATTAATTACTAGTGTTTTGTTCTTAACTAATGCTTAAGTGTGAACAAATTAACCATGAATTAATGCTTAACTAATGCATTATTTTGGATCCTTAAAATGAAGTGTTCCCAAAACAATTATTTACTTTACTTAAAAAAGTGAGTAGACCGACTGAAACTTGGAACTGGTAAGTTGACTTAACTTCATTTTTATAATTATGCACATACTTCATTTACTTAAAAGTGCAGTATGTAAGTTTTACACCCAGTGGTTGAACTAGGTATTGCATTCCTAGATCAAAACAAACGCAAGCGCAGGTTGCCAGATTGACGACCAACAGCGAGACTATCGAGCCTAAAGGCTGATTTAAGTTGTGTTCTAAAGAAAAGCAGCAGCACGCGATAGAAGGAATATTTTCCGTATTAAAAGGAGTTTTTGTTCTAACCAACACAGGTGAACAACAGGATAAATTGTGATCACCTCAGGTACACCTCATGTGCTTTATTTATTTAAATGCTAATATTGTGAGTTTGAATGCCATTTTACATGACATTTATTGCCATACTACTGAAAGCAGCAGCAGATAGTTCACCCCAATAAAATAAACCGTTTGAAATTGAACTTTAGAACTGTGACTCACTATCAGTGATTCAGCATGTACATTTAATAATGTTAAAGAGGTTTAATATGTATTAATTAGATTATATACCTTACCATTTCATGAGTGAGTGCATATTCTGTGCTTCTGAATGTCTGTATTTAAATTTCTGTCGTGTTTCGTCTGGTGCAAACAGCCAAATTGCTTATCACTGCAAATCTCGTCACGTAGCGTGTTGTTAGGACACTGGGTTACAATGTAACCTGCTCACCTAATGTTTACGCTCATCATATATTATATTATTTGCTCATTAATAACCACCTCATGTTGAACTCTGAATCTGAGTCTCATTTCGGAGTCTGCTACTGTCCACCGGAGGTCGCATTTCGGTCACGGATGCATGCTTCGAGAGTCTTCCTGACTGAATGAATGAAATATGTGGTTTTCCAACAAGGCAACCTGGTGTGCTGAATTATAATTGGCTAAACTGGCATTGGGTGGGTTAAAAAAAACAAAAACAAGACAGACGTTCCGGCACGTAACTCACATTTTCAAAGCAGAATATCTGACTTCAGCATTGTTTTTCAGATAAACAAGAATGTTCCTTTAGCATGTTTCTTAATTATCTGCAAACATATTATGGTATTTTTATGCTTTAGAAAAGTAAAAAACTTACATACAGCACCTTTAATTTAAAGGCAACATGTTTCTCTTTTTGAAGTCAACTAATCACTTTTTACAGTCCAGGTAACAAAAATATGTTAATTATTATGAATTAATGAATTAAATAAGCTATTATAATGGTATGCTTTCAGCAATATTATTTTAGGTTTACCATTTATGGGCACACCACAAGATAATCAGGCTGAATTTGAAGAAGAACGTTGATTTAAGGCAACATACTTTTACTCCCAAAATTGCATATCACACAATGTTTACAAGCAAAACAGTGAAAATTTTGTCCTCATGTTTGTGGTCTCTTACATTCTATAATTCTTATCAGAATCATATCAGAATCATAATGAGCTTTACTTGTCAAGTGTGTTGCTTAACAAGGTTAATTAGGTTAACAAGGCAGGTTAGGGTAATTAGGCAAGTCATTGTATAACGGTGGTTTGTTCTGTAGACAATTGAAAAATACATATTGCTTAAGCGGACTAATAATATTGACCTTAAAATGGTTTAAAAAAATTAAAAACTGCTTTTATTCTAGCTGAAATAAAACAAATAAGACCTTCTCCAGAAGAAAAATATTACAGGAAATACTGTGAAAAATTCCTTGCTCTGTTAAACATCATTTGGGAAATATTTGAAAAAGAAAAAGAAAATTCCTGGCCTGGTCTGGAATAAGCTGCAGCGTGGGTGAGACTGACCTGCTGGAGGCACCCTGAAGCAAAGACTCCCACTTGAGTTTAAGCTGTGCGAGCTGCACTTTGGTCTTTTCACTGTCCTTTCCCTGAAGCTCCTCTGCCAGGGGTGGACCCTCCTGTATCATCCTCTCCATACTGGCTCTTCTGTCCTCAAGCAGACGCTGTAAAAGCTGCAGGACAAGAAACATTTTATTATGCTTCCTCCAAGTCCAAAGGCTCTGTATATTGTAGATGTTTCCCTTATTTAACCTGATTTATACCAAGTTCAGCAATAAAGACCAGAAGCATCCTGAATGTGAAGTTGTTTTTTAAAGGTTTAAAGGGTAAGTTAACTCAAAAATAAAAATTATCCCATGATTTATTCACCCTCAAAGCATTCTATAGGTGTATATGACTTACTTCTTTCAGTCAAATCAAATCAAAGTTATATTACAAATGATCTTGAGCTTTTCCAGCTCTACAATGTCAACAGTTGGCTGATTTTTATCAGCAGTCCAAAAGAAGTCCAATAAAGCGCATCCATCCATAATAAAAAGTGCCTCATTTGGCTCTTAAGGTTATTGCACACTGAATCCGAAATTTTCGTCCGTAATTTTCGCACGTTAAAAAATAAATTCGACCTCACGTTGTGTGAATCGTATTGACATACTGCCCCCGAAACTTTCGTCCGTCATAAAAAAATTCGAACCAGGTTCGATTTTTTTTTCTGCTTTTCGCATCCGAAAAAGCGCTTTGAGAGGTGTTTTGACAGTTCAGAGCCACCGTACAAGTGAAAAGCTAAATACAAAATGCTGTCATTTGAGCTACATATTACTTTATGACAAACACAGTGCATAAAATAAAGACACAATTAGGTGACAGTTGAGAACCCCTATATGTACTCAGTGACTGGCGCACCTCTCCCCTGCTGCTGCTTGGTGTGTGTGTGTGTGTGTGTGTGTCCATACATTTGACGTACTGCCCATAGACATTGGAATAAAAAGCATCGTCCGCTTTCGGTCTGTTGCTTCGACACGTCAACACGGCCACCATCTATTATAATGTCTATAGGTACTGCCACTCTCTGTTCAGGATTTGTTTACGTATGTGAATGTGTGAAGTATCACACGCAATGTATCAAAACTCCACTGATTTCCTGAAATAAACTTTGCATTTCGGGATAATCCAGCGCAGCTCTTTGATAATGAGCTGAACTCTCCTTCCTCTTTATGCAGTATTGGATGAACTCAATATGCAGCCTATTCCTCTTTCTTTTTCTACTTTGGAGAAGAGAGAGGAGAACAAAGTATCACTGCTTGAACTGACTCCGAAGTGTTTTGCGTTTTTTCATAATGGATTAATTAATACGCATCGGACTCAGTGTGCAAGGTTTGTTTACATAACGAATTTTTCGCATATGAATACAAGAAAAACGCATACAAAAATTTCAGACTTCAGTGTGTAAAGACCTTTAGTGTGAATAAAGGTCTACTTTAGTGATTCCATGCATTTTTGTGAGAAAAATGTCCATATTTTAAAAATGTTAAGCCATTTTGTGTAACTTCTGGTGAGTAGAGGCCATCATCTTCTTCTATTTCTTTTGAGGTACTTTTTTTTCAGTGCATTAGCACCACCAACTGGACTGGAGTGTGTTTTTTTCGAGTGTGAAGTGCATACGCAATGGGCTATATGCACAGCTAGTGTTTTTCAACCAACAGTAAACTTCCGGTGAAGTAATGTGACTACTTTCAATTTATATTATAGGTTCCTTTTACAGCATCGACGTTGTAATGTAATAAAAAATACATTCAGTTAAATAAACTTAAGCATTCATTTAGTTGTTCAAGCATAAAACGAGATAAAAGACCGTGTAGATGCTAGTGCCGTCAGTAGCAGCAGGTTAGCGCAGAAACTCCATTGAAAATAATACAATTTCATATTTTAAAGGCATGGCGTGGAAAAATGGAGTTTAAAGCAGTGCTTCTTGCCCGGTCTGAGACACACTTTATATCCTATATCTATCAGGCAGTGAAGATAACTGATTTTTCAAGAAATCAGATCTTAAACGATGGCGATTTTGTAATGGAGCAACAGTTCACCAGAAGCGATTATGCTGGCTGACTGAAAATTAAAAGTCTGTGTGCATATATCACATTGAAATGAATGCAGAAATGCAGTGAAGAAACCAAAAAAACACACTCCTGTCCTGATGATGCAGCTAATGCACCTCAAAAGAAGAAGAAGAGGACAGACAATGCTCTCTGGAAGTTACACAAACTGGTATACAAAGTTTTAAATATGGATTTTTTTCTTACAAATATGCTTAGATTTAGTACAGGAGTTTTTTATATATCCCCAAAGCTGCATGGAGCAACTTGCACTATATTGGACTTCTTTTGGACTGCTGATAAAAATCAGCTTACTGTCTCCACTGTAGATCTGGAAAAGCCCAAGATTATTTTTAATATAAACTTTGATTGGATTTGACTGAAAGAAGAAAGCAGTATACACCTATAGAATGCTATGAGGGTGAGTAAATCATGGGATAATTTTCATTTTTGGGTGAATTAACACTTTTAGGTGGTCAGGAACTATGCACTCTTTGGCAAATTTTGGGCAAATGTTATTTTAGACAGGGCAACTATACATTACATTATTACACATTGTTACCTACTATTACAAGCTTATAAGCTTTCATAAAATGTTGACTACCCAAATATTTGAAGAAACCTACAGAATTGCTTTCCTAACAATGTAAATTGCTGTTACATTACATTATAACACATTATTACCTACTATTACAAGCTTATAAGCTTTCATAAATGTTGACTACCAAATATTTGAAGAAATTTACTAAATTGCCTTCCTAACATACATGACTATCTTTGAGGGAACTTGTATGAGGAGGCAAGCACATGTTTACAGTGGTATTCCTACTTTTGAGAACCCACACCCTTCATAACGAAACTTGTTTTCTCCTTGTGGGACTTGCGGCGAGTGCTTGTATCATGTGTCAGAAGACAATTGTGGACATTCAGGCATATTTCACCTAAGCTGAAGGAGAATGCTATTTCATACTGTAAGGTGAATTACTTGTTTTTTTCCCCCTCCCTTCCCTTGAGCCTACCAATTACACTTACCTATTTTAAAAAGTTTTTAACCATAGCTGGGTTTCCATCACCTTGTGCTTATGTGCATTTTGAAGTATTGCATGAAAAGCGAGTGATGGAAATGCCAAATTTCAAATAAAAATCCCTTAATTTGCATTAAAAAGACTTGCAAAAAGAGGTTAATGAAAATAATGGAAGATTTTTGCTGAATTAACTCTGATGTAGCGAATATTACACCCATGTGACTCCATTATGCTTGCCTTGTTTACTGTTGGTTGCTAGGTTACCAATACTACAGTCGGCCACTCTAACAACTTAATGGAAACACACCTAATTCGCACTTTTAAAAGATTCGCTTCACGTTACGATGGAAACCTGACTTATGAGGTATTAATTGACAATATGTTTTTCTTATTGTTTGTTTCTTTTTATAAGCATACCTTCTGTTCTTGTAGCTGGGCTTTAACCACCTTGAACTCTGAGGATGGTGGTTTTTGATTGGCTGTCAGCTCCTCGATCTCACAGACCCAAGTCATCAGCGTTTCCAGATTTTCCTGGAATGCCTTCGGATCCTTGAATGCGTCTTTCAAAGCCAAAGCGCTTCTTCCATCCTTATGATAAGATCAGATAATATGCTAAAAATGTTGAACAAAAAAACACCTATCTAATAAAAAAAAAAAAACACTTAAAGTCCAGGTAAAGTGATATTAAAATATTTGTTCTGAGTTTGTCACACAACAGAAAAATGCGTTAATAACCACATAGCTAATTTGAATGCCAAAAAAAATGTCAAGTAACTAAAATAAGTTTTAGCTCCACCCAGAAAATCTTGAACACAGAAATTGTGAAAATTTGTTTAATGGTTTAAAGGTGCTGTGTGTACGTTTTTGACACTTCTAAAGCATAAAAATACTATAATATGTTTGCAGATATTTAAAAAACATGCTAAGTGAACATACTTGTTGATCTGAAAAACAATGCTAAATTCAGCTATTCTCCTTTGAAAATGTGTCGGAATATCTGTCTTTGTTTTGATCTTTGTAACCAGCACACCTCCAGTTTACCCAATTATATTTCAGCACTCTGGGTTGCCTTGGCGGAAAACATTGTATTTAATTTCAATTATGAAGTTTGTCTCAATGTATACGAGCGTAGCCAAAAATGCGACTTCCAGAAGAACACAGCAGCCTCTGAAATGAGATGCAGATTCACACAAGGGGGTTTTTAATTAGCAAATAATTCAAATATTACAAACAAACATTAGCTGATCAGCATGCAGTGTGCTCCTGTTGGTGTTGTTAATTCTTCAACCTGTGTGTGCGTTGAGCCAGAGGAGGAGGGTCTGCATGAAAAAAATCCTATCCAATATTTAGAATTTGTACTGCAATACCAAATACTGCAAGTTTAACTCCACAATTCAGTACCACGTACTTCAGAGTCTTTGTAACGTGTTTCAGCAATACATTCTTACATTTATAATGAAACGATTCACTGAATTCTCTTTACCCGGACTAAAAAAAAACCAACGAATTGTACCTTCCATTGATCTAGACTTGATTCCTGGTCTGAACTTGACTGGCCATCACTCTGCAGCTGCGAATCACAATACAAACAAAAAGTTAAAAGTTTTATTTAATTGGAAAACAAACAACTGGTAAACAAAGCAGGACTTCAAAAAGAAAAAACCCAATGAAAATGGTAAATGATGGTAGAAACTAAATGTTAGGAAGAACAGCAAAAAAAATTTTTTATGAACATTTATTGCATTTAATTTTTTACCCAAAGTGACATACAAATGAGGATAATAAAAGCACTTCAGGTCACCAGAGAACAGCGATATATAAGTGCCATGAAAAGTCTAAGATAAGTTGGTTTAGCTTTTTTAGTTTGATTTTAGGTTGTATAGGTAGACAAAGAGGAAAAACAGTAAAGGAATAGCTAGTAAGTGCTATTGCTAGTCAATTATAAATTGAATAACCTCTGCAAGTTCCTCAGCAGCTCCGGTAAGCACTCTAACAGTTCTGGTGACAATAGGATCACCTCCTTTCCCAGCAGGAGGATACGCGGTCACCTCCACAATCTCTGTCACAATAGTCTCCGTCACCTCCGTCACCTCCGTAACCTCTCGAGTGTTCAGAGGCTTCCAGGACCAGGGACTCCCAGAATCCCTTCTCTGCAGGCTGGCTCTCCTGTCCACAGATCCATACTGGCTCAGGGGGGATCTTCTGTACTCCGGAATACTAGACTTTCTTGGCAAAGACCCATTGTGTGGAGTCTTAACAGGGGATGGAGTGCTTCTCCAGGCATTGTCCAGAGTGCTAGTAGTGGTGACGGTCGGTGCAGGGGAACTTCTCTGTTTGTCCGGTGTGGGAGTTTGCCGAATAACCTCGTCCTCTTTTTTGGTCTCTTCTCGAGGAGGCTCCGGGATTGGCCATTCCTTTCGTTGCTGGTAGCACTCTTTCAGGACGTTCTCATCTGACTTAACTTGTTTGGACTTCTGTCCTAAACAGCTAGGTCTGCTAATGAGGTTACCCATGATTCTTCAACCCACGGATTAACCGGGTCTCTTTGCCATACATACAGACATCACCTAAACTACCTACAACACAAGGAAGGTCACAGTGAGAAGATACTTTTCTTAAACAGTAAAGACACCTCTTTGAAAAGTAGACAGGACTGGCATGTGTATGCAGGGGGCATGTCCGCTGGTGGCTTTGAAACCATGCCCACTCATGAAAAAAAAGCCATGTCTCAACGATCAAATATCACTACAACCTGAATGGATGCTACTGATGCTACCTCCAGTAACGTTAGCTTAATTGGCTTAATACAGCTATATATTTGAGCCTCCAGAGCCAGAATACAATTCAAAGGACAGTGACTGGCTACCCGAGAATCAACCTTATCCCACTCGCTCTGGAACTGAATGGTAATATTTTTCTTCCTTTAATGCAAGTTAGCAATATGCAACTAGCATCACCTTAGAGAAATAAAGTTAGGATATTAATAAATAACTGTTAATAACACTCTATTGTGTCATCGAGCCAACATTTTAGCTCCGACCAGAAAATCTTGAACACGGAATTGGTGAAAATTTGTTAAATGGTTTAAAGGTGCTGTGGGGACGTTTTTGATCCTTATGTTAGCAGATTTTAAAGAAACATGTTAAGTGAACATAGTTGTTTATGTGGAAAAACAATGCTAATGTCAGTTATTATACTTTTCTTATCAGACTTGTTTGGCATTCTGCCTAAACAGCTACGTGTGCTAATGAGGTTACCCATGATTCTTCAACCCACGGGTTTACTGGGTCTCTTTGCCATACATACAAACATCACCTAAACTACCTACAACACAAGGAAGGTCACAGTGAGAAGATACTTTTCTTAAACAGTAAAACACCGTTCACTGTAAAAAACAAACAAACAAACAAACAAACAAACAAAAAGCGCATTAAGAGTTTTCTGTGTTTTGTAATTATCGTTGTTTTCTCTGTCTATTTATGCTTTGGAAATGCATTATGGGACCTTGATCTTTCCTCCAATAATGATTGATTTGGACAAGTTTGAAAAAAGTTACAGTTCGAAGTGGTTATATGGTACAAAAACCAGGTTATAAACTGACTAAATTAAAAGTTGCTGTTATTCTATGGACTTGTTTCTATAAACAGTTCATTCATTCATTTTCCTTCGGCTTAGTCCCTTTATTCATCAGGGGTCGCCACAGCGGAATGAACCGCCAACTTATCCAGCATATGTTTTACACAGCAGATGCCCTTCCAGCTGTAACCCAGTACTGGGAAACCCCCATACACACTCATTCATACACATACACTACGGACAATTTAGTTTATTCAATTCACCTTTACTGCATGTCTATGGACTGTGGGGGAAACCGGAGCACCCGGAGGAAACCCACGCCAAACCAGGGAGAACATGCAAACTCCACACAGAAATGCCAACTGGCCCAGCTGGGACTCGAACTAGTGACCTTCTTGCTGTAAGGTGACAGTGCTAACCACTGAGCCACCATGTCACCCTTCTATAAACAGTTAAAGACAAAATTATTCGTCCTCCTCTGAAATGTTCTGTGATGTTTAACGGTTAACGGTTAATTTGCAGATTTTTTTCCAGTGTACCCCTATTAAAAAAATGTTAGTTTCCTGTTTCCAACTGCAATCTTCAACAGAGATTTGTCAAGCTCAAAGACCACTACGTTTAAATCTTAATTAGATTCCTTGCTGTCTTGCAAAGTAGAGTCTTTTACTGCGTTCATGCCAACAAACACCACCATCATTATTTACACGGCAAAGAGGGTAACACTTGACCGAGGCTCAGTCCTGCCAGATTACTGCTTGAAAACTACAATATGATCACAGAACTACGCCATTACCAGCCATACAAGTGACAAGCCTGTTTATAGGGACAGTCTCGTCCAGGATCCCCACAGTTCTTCCTGGCATCCACAGCCACTGTACTCTGCCAAGACCGTCCACGGGATGGCCCTGGGAAACTATTTAACTCCTGATTAAAAATGACAGGCATGGAAATGCTGCTTCATTTCTTTGACACAAAAGAATGAACAATGTTTTTTTAATGCACGTGGTCATGGTTTACTGGGAAACACAGACCCCATGCCTGAGGTGCAGAACAGGGATGAACAAGTAGACAGAGTATAAATTAAAAAAAGACAATCACAAAAGACTAAAAAGAGGGGCTTAGCTAGGATTCAACTCTACAATGTGAAATTACATTTCATTTGCATAAGCAGTTTGCAGTGTTTTAGTCCGCGATTCACTAAGAGAACATTCATACAGGAATCTATCAATAATTTGATCATCACTGGATCAATTAATGCCATGAAAATCTTGGTATGGGGTGACACGGTAGCTCAGTGGTTAGCACTGTTGCCTCAGCAAGAAGGTCGCTGGTTCGAGCCCCGGCTGGGTCAGTTGGCATTTCTGTGTGGAGTTTGCATGTTCTCCCCGTGTTGGTGTGGGTTTCCTCCGGGTGCTCCGGTTTCCCTGGAAGGGCATTCGCTGTGTAAAACATATGCTGGATAAGTTGGCGGTTCATTCCGCTGTGGCGACCCTTGATGAATAAAGGGACTAAGCCGAAGAAAAATGAATGAAAATCTTGGTACAGTAAAACTGAAGACCAGTATGCTTTGCTACGATAGTAATAATGCAGTGACATAATTTAAAAACTCAAGCCACCATATTTTATGCAGCGCTTGTAGCAGCTGGCTAGACCTACGAAAAAAATTGTGACCAATTGTACAACTCTTGAAGACCACTACACTCTCAGAAAAAAAGGTACAAAACCTGTCACTGGGGTGGTACCTTTTCAAAAGGTACACTTTTGTACCTTACAAGGCCACATATGTACCTTAAAGGCACATATCAATACCTAAAAAGTACAAATGTGTACCTCATAGTACCTTAAAGATACAAAAGAGTACCCTAAAGGTACAAAATTGTACTTTTAAGGTACCAATGTGCACATTTAAGGTACAAAATTGTACCAGTGGTATTTATTTCCCTTTATTTCTGAGAGTGTACAGAGAAAGAAAACACACAGAAAATGTAAAAAAGCACTAACAAACAGAGAAAACATCTTCATCAGTTTGACACACGCACAAATTCTCACAACACATACAAATAACTTGCCGTAAATAGTGCAGAAAACAATGAAAACGTTACAAGGGATGAACCCAACTGCTTCCTGTTTAGAGTCAGCAGTGTTGTCAAAGATCTGAGAGGTGAGTTTTTGGTTTATTTTAATGTCCTGGTCATACGGTTTCTTGTTATTTGCATATTTTATAGACCTACTAACCTTCACCATACGACCATAACACAAAATGCATAGCATTTTTGCTTAATCTACAATACATTGCACTGGGTTTCGTTGCACGTTTCAGAAGACAAATCCACTAGAGGGTGCTGTCTACATATTTGCCAATCTGAAATTCGTTACTTTGGGTACATTTTGTTTCAGACACACATCCTTCTTCTACACGTCCAGGAGAAGGTGGAGCTTGTCATACAGATCAGCTAGTGAACCAGCAAAACCCTTCATTAAACCCAACCAATAGTGTTTTCAAAAGCAGACATAAGAGAATAGTGCACTGCCACCACATAGATTTACCTTGATTTTACATTGCTTTTCTCTCTTTTGTTGAAGAGTGCTTCACCGCACTCAAACCAAGTGCTCTGCAGCACAAAAATAAGCTAGGAGCAAACTGACCACGCCAGAAAAGTGTCAATATAGAGATAGATAGGAGACGCAAACGTATTCATTACAAATCATAGACGCCGTTAAGGTGTTTTGTGGTGTTTATTTGGTGTTGTTCAAAAAATGCATGAAAATAATCATTTTTTTCTTCAATAATATGTCCCTGTAAATATCATTAGTGTGAAAAGGAACAAAATGTGTTGGCGTTATACTGCCCCTCAGTGTTCATTTACCTAGAAACCTCAGTGAAATGTATGTCTAAATATTTCCGGTCTCACAAAAATGTAGTTTGAAGCACATATTTCCAATGAGCCTGTGTTTCTTTTTTAACCTTTGAGTTGGACAATCAAAGCACAATAGGCTGGGCAGTTTTCTTTGTGCAGGTAGCACAGAGCTCCATTGAGTGCATGTTAATTGGCACAGGTGATGGGGGTTAGTCCAGGTCATTGCGGTTCACTGCATGCTAATGACGGGTGCTGAGGGAAGTGGCTTCAGACAGCAGACAGACTCAGTGTTTCTAGATCACTGGAGCAGAAGACTTATAGTATCAGCCCACATTCTAGCAGGGCGGATTAGCCTGTGTAATGTGTGAATTGACATAGCAAAAACACGTGACAGGATATACTGTAATGTGAATCTGATGCTCTGGACATTAGCTTAAAAAACTGATAGAGCTAAACCATTAAGATCTCTACGAATATTTCAAGTTCCATGAGTTCCAATGAGCACATAAAGCCGCAAAATCAAAGTAATCAATATGAACAGTATAACCATTGACAAATGCTCTTCTTTAAATCAACTGTAATTATATTAGCTCATTCCATCCATCTCATGCACTCCTAAAGCCTTGATGGATTATGGAGGATGGGAGGAATGTTATAAGCATCTAGTGGAAACAGTCACTGATATAAGAACAATCCCAATCCATTTGAATATAAAGATTTACAAGTAATATGACACCTACAATGGCTGTTTTCATGGTGATATGTGTGTCAGATCAACATTTCAATAGACGTGATGCCTAAATTAGCTAATTCTCATAAATCGTTCTCAGCATAAATGAATGCTCCACTGATATTTGGTTGGCTTTAGGCTGCGGCATTAACTAACTAAAATCCAACACCATTCTAACGTCATGATACAACATCCATACAACATCAAAGTCTAACTTCAGTAGACGTTTATCTTTGGTTGGTTTTATGTGCTATAGGTGAACTGAATTAGCTAAATTGGCTGTAGTGTGTGAGGGTGAATGTGAGTGTGGCTGGAAGGGCATCTGCTGCGTAAAACATATGCCGGGATAGGTGGCGGTTCATTCCGCTGTGGCGAGTAATGAGACTTGATGGAAGAGGTGGTCTCAGTACACTTTAAAACAAACCCTGAAGTGGTTTTGTTTGTGGTGAGAATGTGTACCAACCTCGAACTAACCCAAATGCAAAAAGTACTTCACTTTTTTGGACTAAACCAGCTGCCGTAGTCAGCTGCATTCTGTGATGAGAAAAGGTTTTTTGACACTTCACCTCAATTATGGCAAGTCGCGAACAAACGTGGAGTTGAGAGCAGGTCCATATACTGCCTGCTGAATTTTATTCCACTCATTGCTTACTTTCATGTGTTGCGCACGTGAGTTTCCCACATGTTAATTCTGACCAATTAAAATGCAGTTTAGGAAATTTGTCTAGCCAATGGCGTATGTGGATGTGTCAAGTGACTTCTTTTTGGTTTGTTTTAACTGGTTCGGTTCAGAACAGTCGGTCTGGGATGCGTTTCCCAAACAACGATGTAACTACCATAGTTACAGCTGAACTACCATAGTATAATGCATCGTTTGGGAAATAAACGATGCAGTGACGAGTGTTTCCCAAAACCAAAGTTGCTCTGTAGCAGATCCACCGTAAGAACCACATTAGTTTTAATGTAAAACGTCCTTAAAGATGCTCTAGATGGGGCGGAGTTACTTCTTTAGAGAAAATTTGCATAAAATAATTTTTAGTTTTAAATTATATTGTTTTACAGACATACACATTTTTGTTTTTTAAAACCAATATTAGTTTTGCTAAAAACATGCATTCGTTTTCCATATTAATGTAAGCGACACATATAGGGCCTATATTTCTTTTACAAACAATACGGAGAATTTTCCATATTCTATTCTAAAACATAAAACCACTAACAAAAGCACATAGGCAAATCTCATATAGCCTGTAAATCAGATATATGGTCAAATAATAATGTAAGAACTACTTTATTTGTTGGCATAATTATATTTAGATTCAAAAATTATTTTTATAATTGAAAAAAAATAATTTATAATTAAAAAATTCATTCATTTATTTATTTTCTTTTCGGCTTCGTCCCTTTATTAATCAGGGGTCACCACAGCGGAATGAACCGCCAACTTATCCAGCATATGTTTTACGCAGCGGATGCCCTTCCAGCTGCAACCCAGTACTGGGAAACTCCCCTAAACTCTCATTCACACACATACACTACGGACAATTTAGCTTACCCAATTCACCTATAGCGCATGTCTTTGGACTTGTGGGGGAAACCAAAGCACCTGGAGGAAACCCACGCCAGCACGGGGAGAACATGCAAACTCCACACAGAAATGCCAACTGACGCAGCCGCGGCTCGAACCAGCGATCTTCTTGCTGTGAGGCGAAAGCGCTACCCACTGCGCCACCGCCCTGCCCTTAATTAAAAAATTATTATTATTATTTTTATTTATTTTATATTTTTTCACAAGCTTTGGAGGTGTAACCTCATCTATAGCTTTTGTCATGAGTCACGGCTGTGTTCAAAATGGCATAAATGATTTCAAAGGGAGTTGAAGTTCACTAAAATTATTTTGAAAGCAAATTTGCACATAAGAGAGATAACTTTAAGTTGTTTTTTTTAAATTAATCATTCAAAGTGGATGTTTGAACATTGAAAAGGAATAGGGTATAGGGTGGATAACTGGGAATAGAACGCCATGCCATGAACTATGCTTCTAACTACAGCTCTAGAGGAGTAGTTGCAACCGCACACGTTTGCGATGCAGTTTGCGAATGTTCGTTGGAACGACAGATTCTGGAAACACCAAATCAACGAACTATAATTGTAACGACAAAACTTGCTAAAAATGTTTTTTGGGAAATGCACCCCTGGTGTGAAACGGAACCAAAATAGCAGTAAAATGCTACAATGTTATCATTTTTAACCTTGGTTCGGACCAAAGGAAATGTACTACAGGTGTGAAAGCACCCTACCTCATTCATTCATTTTCCTTCGGCTTAGTCCCTTATTTATCAGGGGTCGCCACAGTGGAATGAACCGCCAACTATCCCGGCATATGTCTGCCCTTCCAGCCGCAACCCAGTACTGGGAAACATCCATACACTTTCACATTCACACACCAATTTTAGTTTATTCAATTCACTTATAGTGCATGTCTTTGGACTGTGGGGGAAACCGGAGCACCCGGAGGAAATCCACACCAACATGGGAAGAACATGCAAACTCTACACAGAAATGCCAACTGACCTGGCCGGGACCCGAACCAGCAACCTTCTTGCTGTGAGGTGACAGTGCTAACCACTGAGCCACCATGCAGCCCTAGCACCCTACCTAAAAATAAAAAAGTAATTCCCTACTTTACTTTTTCAAATGATAAGTATCTTAATTACAAATTAAACTCCAACTCATCCAACACACTAACATAATGTACATTTTGCATGCTCCAGTAGAGTCCACTAATGGTTGCCCAGTATGTGAAGCTTCACCAACTCAATTGATCCACCAGACAGACCAGCTCTAACTAGCATAAACCAGCTTGGAGCACCACTGAGCTCATGCTGGATTTCCCCCTCAGGGCAGCATCAGGTCAATGCCCGAATAAATGAAACGAATCCTCTAAAGCTTGTGATAAATGCTGAAGATGTTTATCTGAACCCTAACCCTCGGTTTAACTCTTCTACGTTCTCTGATTTAAGACCCCCGTGCAGCCTCTTGATATTGATTTATGGGGCATGTCACAGACTGGCCTCCCAGAGAGAAAGATTAACCCTTGTGATGGACAGCGCTGTGCATTAACAATCCATAAGGCATGATTAATAAAGTCCACAATAATTGACTCAAATGCAAAGATTGCTTCAGAGATATTGTAATTAATAATACGTTGAGGAATAAAGGCGGCAGAGATGCTAAACCGATGGGTGTGGGCACTGCACCCCGACAATACCCTTCCCTAATCTGACCTCAATATGGCAGACAGACGGTGTAAACTGGTGTCATGCCACGTTCTGCTGGTGGATTAACTCGTATATAGATCAGCGAGAGTGGTGGCTCTCTTGGGGTGTGCTTAGGTGTTTTTATGGATCCCCTAATAACCATAAATCAGGTGCAGTAATCATGATAGTGGTCTCTCTAGATGATGAGAGTCATGTTGTTGCCCACTAGAAACATGTCTGACGAGAATGCATGAATGCAACGTATTGGTGAAGACAAAATTATTAACAATCCTGTCAAATTTGAATTATTTTTCAAATATTTCTGTTTAAAGGAGCATTTTCACTGTATTTCCTATTATATTTGTCTTCTGAAGAAAGGCATTTTTTAGTCATGGCTAAAATAGTACTATATATGAACCACTATGATCAATATTATTAGTGGCCTTCAGAAATTAACTAACCTAACTTAGCCTAATTAACCTAGTTAAGCCTAGTTAAATTGCACTTTAAGATGAATACTTTCTTGTAAAATAACTAGTAAAATAATATATACTGTCATCACGGCAAAGACCAAAGAAATTAGTTATTATAATTGAGTTATTAAAACCATTATGTTGAAAAATGTGTCAAATTATGTGAAATATTTGAAAAAGGAGGGCTAACCATTTTACCTTCAACTGTAAATGCATATAGTAACTAGAATAATCCCAAAATTGTGTCAAAATTATCTGATACTTCATTAAAGTTCTGATATAGAATCTAAAAGATGCTTCATAGAGTTGATTTAAAGAGTTTGAAATCATAGGGTTTTGTTAACTGCATACCACATGAATGTATTCATTAAAAAAATGGATACTCACAACAACGACAGTAGCAGTCACAGTCAGCAGCAAATGAACTAATTACATCCAAAAATCCTTGCAAGGGGAATCAATCCCAACCCAAATCACTGCCAAAAATCCCCTTCAGTGAAAATCAAGTGCCTCAGACAGCATCACTGTTTTCCCTGCGTCCAAAAGCAGCTGCCGGTTTGAGTGAGAAAATTTGAATGAATCCAAAAGGCTGGCGGTTGTGGCCGTTGAGGTCTCGCTGGTGCTTTACTTACCCCGCGTGCACAGAAGAGGACAAAAACGGCTAACCCAACAATTACACAAGTTCCTCCGTCATCATTCAAACAGCAGAACAAAAAAACCTGTCTTCTCCCAGCATCCTCACAGAGGCCTTGCTTTTTTTCCACAGGGGCCTGATGTATAAACATGCCAAAACCTTCGCATTCACTTGCTCAAACAGGACCCTCGCTTACTCACAAATCCACACATATTTTATGCAAGATGACCCATGCTTTTCCCGTCGCCCACAGCCACAAGCAAACAATGTCCCTCTCTCCCCCTCCCGTCAGCGGGATTCTCTTTGTTGTGTTCACTCCTGGAGGAATTCCTCAATGGGGCAACCAGTGGTGCTCAAAAAGTTCCTCGAAGAGTAACCCACAGTAGTCTTGTGGTGATTTCAGTGGAGTTAAGGTATAAGTCTCGAAGCCTGTTGTGTGAACTCATTTAGACAGAGGAGCGGTGCCTTCACCTCCCTCTCCCTCCCAATATCATTAGCCCCTCCCCCAGCTCCTCTTCTGGCTCAAAAACTCCTAATGAAAACCAAGAGGATACAAAAAAAAAAGCTTTCTAAAGACCCCCGGGCTGCTCCCGAACATTCACATGTTAAGTGACAGCTGCCTCCAGCCCCTCGCTTTTCCCTCCCGCTCCATAGCAAGTGCAGGGCAGACCGAAAAGAAAAAAAATATAGGAACCCCCGGGCCAACTGAAACCCCCATCACTATTCACAGCTACAAAGACGACTAATTACTGTAAGACATCTCTGATTACTTTTCACTTTCGGTGAAGCGATGGCCAAACAAACGAAGAAGAGCTGACAAATCAATGCACTGTAAAAAACGTTGGTTCCACACAATCGATTTGTGTTGAGGCAACATGAAGAATTAAGTTTCTTAACTTATTATTCATTCATTTTCTTTTCGGCTTAGTCCCTTTATTACTCTGGGGTCGTCACAGCGGAATGAACCACCAACTTATCCAGCATATGTTTTACGCAGCGAATGTCCTTCCAGCTGCAACCCATCACTGGGAAACATCCATACACACTTATTCACACATATACACTATAGACAATTTAGCTTACCCAATTCACCTATAGCGCATGCCTTTGGACTGTGGGGGAAACCGGAGCACCCGGAGAAAACCTACGAGAACACGGGGAGAACATGCAAACTCCACACAGAAATGCCAACTGATCCAGCCGAGGCTCGACTCAGCGACCTTCTTGCTGTGAGGCGATTCTGCTACCGTGACGCCCGTTAACTTATTAGTTTTTTTACAAATTTTAAGTGGATTGAACAGAAAACAAATAAGTTGTCCCCAAAAAACTCAAGACTCATTTTAAATAAGTAGTTAAGTCATTTTTTGAGTGTGGTTTCGTGATGGTGAATCTTTGTCTCTGAAGCAGAAGACATGATTCACAAAAGAATCAAATTTTCAAACAAGGAACAACAAAACAAACATTTGGCCTTATAAAATAACCAGTGCGATCTTATGAGGAAACGTAACTAATTTACGAATTGTCAGAAAAGTGACTAATTCAAACGAATTCATTCATTCATCTATTTTCTTTTCGGCTTAGTCCCTTATTTTTACGGGGGTCGCCATAGCGGAATGAACCACCAACTATTCCGGCATATGTTTTACGCAGCGGATGCCCTTCCAGCTGCAACCCAGTACTGGGAAACACCCATACACTCTCACATTCACACACTCAATACACTGCGGCCAATTTAGTTTATTCAATTCACCTATAGCGCATGTCTTTGGACTGTGGGGGAAACCGGAGCACCTGGAGGAAACCCACGCCAACACGGGCAGAACATGCAAACTCCACACAGAAATGCCAACTGGCCCAGTCAGGACTCAAACCAGCGACCTTCTTGCTGTGAGGTGACAGTGCTAACCACTGAGCCACCGTGCCTCCCAGAAACATTTTTTCAGAGATGGCAAAAGTACACACATCCTTTACTCAAGTAAAAAAAAGTATAGATACTCATGTTTAAAATGACTCTGGTAACAGCTGAAGTACTGATTACACTTTTGTACTCAAGTAAAAGTAAAGGAGTATAGCCTCAAAAATGTACTTAAGTAAAAAGTACCCATTACTATCACATGTTTTAGTTTCACTAGGTAGGTAACTATCCGGTTTCCGGAGCTACTTGCGGTCTTAAAAAAGCATGCATAAAAGACAACAACTTTTAGACTACTTAACTTACAGCAAAGCTAACAAATGAGCAAAATAAATACACACAAAAAAACATTTTCAAAAAGAATAATAAATATATATGAAACACACATTAAAATAAAAACAAATAATGTATCGAAAAACATTTGAACTCTTTAAATAAAATAAAATAAATCAGGCGTCACGGTGGCACAGTGGGTAGCACGATCGCCTCACAGCAAGAAGGTCGCTGGTTCGAGCCTCAGCTGGGTCAGTTGGCAATTCTGTGTGGAGTTTGCATGTTCTCCCCATGTTGGCGTGGGTTTCCT